>OX463816.1:17856242-17986242 GCA_949825045.1 Argyresthia goedartella | reverse complement strand
ATTAGTTATACAATAAAAGCACAAGACCAACTCATTGATGCTACTCGAAATCTAGGTAACATGACTTAGATTCTGTGATACCTAGCGATATTAATAAACCGGAGGTCTTCCGAATGTATTGAAAATATTCGTAGGAGCTAAAGTGATGTTGAGGACAAACATTGACGTGTCGAAAGGTTTAGTGAATGGCAATATGGGTTTTATCACAGAAATTATCTGGCCAAATTTTCGCAGAGGCCAACTATACGCGGAAGACATCCCGTCAGTCCGTATCGATTTCGGATCAGATGGTGTGCACATGATTAAACCAATATCGATACAGTTCCCAGCGAAATACAGTTATGGAACTGCTGAGAGACGAATGTTGCCATTAGTTGGGCTTCGACCGTCCACAAGATGCAAGGTTGTACACTCGATCATGCAGTCATTTATCTAGGCTCGCGACTGTTTGCTGCTGGAGAAGCTTATGTAGCACTTAGTCGTGTAAGATCTTTAGACGGTATTCGGATTGAAGAACTCGATTGTTCTAAGTTAACACGAAAAACCCCATGCAACAGTGAAGCTTTGAATGAAATGATGAGATTGCGAAATAATTTGTGAGAAATTTCAATACCACATGTCAACAAATAACTAATTGATAAATCGAACTAAAAAATGAAAAATAAATAATAGTTTAAAAAAAACTAAAAAAACACGCTTTTATAGCTAACCGAACTAAAAATTAGAAAATAATTTTTAATTTCAGAGAGTTTATAATACAGTAGTAGAAGATCGAACAATCAATCAGAATTTATCACCTCAAAATAAAATTATAATAAAGTTTAAGTAATTAACAAAAGAATTCAATTCAGAGTAAAAAGCGTGGGGTGCATTTTACTACTTTTCATAACTCTCCTCTCATAGATAGTTGCCAATAGAATGGTTGTTACATTTACTTTATCAAGCAACCCACGCTGTTTACTCTGAATTGAATTATTTTGTTAATTACTTAAACTTTATTATTATTTTATTTTGAGGTGAAAAATTCTGATTGATTGTTCGATCTTCTACTACTGTATTATAAACTCTCTGAAATTAAAAATTATTTTCTAATTTTTAGTTCGGTTAGCTATAAAAGCGTGTTTTTTTAGTTTTTTTAAACTATTATTTATTGCCTCATCTTGACACTTGACACTCTTGACGCTGCTGCCGCACGTGCCGCATGTCCAGCCATTCAGCGTTTAGTGGTTCAGCCAGTCAGCCTTGATTTTTACAATTAATATTTGGACTGATGATGTGGTCTGTCTAAGATACATCGAAGGTATAGTCATGGACAAAGCAAGATATCATTCTAGGCAAATGAACAGGCTCGATTAATAGAAAAAAATTAAATTGCAGAATGACTTACATCAAATAATATTGCCTACCCTACCAAAGCCACCACAAAAATGTTTTTGTTTTTGTTTTCGGTAAAACATAATAAACCTAACCCAGTCCACGATATTGATAATTTAGTATAGGATGATGGTCACAAAATACTACGACTGCCGCCATATCATTATGACCTGAATCCGATAGAAATTATATGAGGCATAGTAAAAGGAAAGGTTGCCACAAAGAATGTTGGTTTAGATAATATCACGTTCCTGCAGCTTGTACAAAACTGTTTTTAGGATATAACTACTGATACATGGAATAATTGCTGTGAGCATACAAAATGCTTGTAGAGGAATATAGATGCATGGGACTGGTAATTGATAGAGAAATTGAACAACTTAATAAATGTTTTAGACAGAGATACTGAAACATCCAGTCTTACGACTGACAATGAGTCTGATATATTTAGAATTAAACCAGTACAATCTGATCATGGAGGTCATGAAATGTCATATGAATTTGTTGAATATTTAAATTCTGAATTTGACGACTAATGAAAAAACTGAAAAAATAATCATAAAGGTTTTATATTCTGTATTTTAACCCGACTAAGGAAGATTATGTCATAATAATAAAAAATAATATTAGTTAATGTGACTTCCATAATGAGAGGCTTTAATATACGAGGGTTTCATAATAACAACACACGAGTATTTTAAGGCCTAATTATGTACAGCTACAAACACTACATTATCTCTACATATCATAAGCTCTCTACAATTGTTAATTTATAGTTATATTTAAAAGTAACTTCTAATACGTTCGATTTTAAAATAAGTTCGGCGATTAGCGAAATGGCCATTTTGTATGGGTATACTATACTTAGTATCTCTATGAATAAAGTTATTTAGCGCCCTCAGACCAGTTTTTTATGTTATCAATAACGGCATTTGGATTATACGTTATTGGTAATGAAAATTACATTCGCTCTATTCATAGGTAGACGTTGCTGTTGAAGATCATTTTGGATCTCTGTTTGTTAATCGATTTGGTATGGTCTTCCCTGGTGAGTGTGGTTGGTGACCATCTATCTTGTTGAGATTGAGATGGTGAGCACCTAATAATGTACTCTGTGGTGAGCACTGTCGTGCTTAACTACGGAATCGTTTATTATTTTTGTTTGACCATATGAAACAAACGTGCCCTACCACATTTTTTTCTTGGCTTGGCCCGCGAAAAAAGCGCGGGAACTTTTGCCTTGATAGGCGGAAAATTTTAATTTAAATTTTTAAAATTTAATTTAATTACAGTAGGCTATCTAAAAATACTGTAAATTGGTTAAAAATGGGCAGGAAGAAGCCTAAGAAAAGAAAGAAGGAAGAGGAGGAGGAGGATCTGTCTGATAGTGGGGAATCCTCAAGTCCGTGTGATGAACCAAAAGTTGACAAGGATAAGTATAAGCCTTTTCAGGTCCCGGATTATGTCCGTTATTACCCAGTGGATGGAGGTAAATTAGATTATATCGTTTATTTTGAAAGCAGCGACACTGGCAAGGCATTGGGCGACAGAGACATGATGGCTCTAGCGAACTGCCTCAAAAGATTCAATAAAGGCATAAAACAGTTAAGACGCATCAACAAATACAAGATTGGCGTTGTGTTTGAGCGGCCAGGGCTCCTGCCACTGAAGTGACTGGAGTATTACAACATGTGCCACTTGATTTATCCAATGAGCAGATCTATTCAAATATTTCTTGCTCCAAAAACATAGTATCAGTAAGAAGATTTATGAAAAGAACAATTAACAATAACACTGTTGAGTTCCAGCCTTTGAAGACAGTCTCAATAACATTCTCCTGCCCATCCCTGCCCGACAGTGTGGATCTGAACAGCTGGCGCTTCGAGGTTCGCCCGTACATCGCTCCAGTGAAGCAGTGTCTGCGGTGCCTGAGGTATGGACACATAGCTAAATTTTGTAAAAACGCAGAGAAGTGCTCTATCTGCTCAGGCAGCCACAACTTCAAGTCTTGCACAGTTGATGCAGCGGATGCCTCTTGCTGTCATTGCAAAGGCAATCATATCGCCATCTCACCTGACTGCCCTGTAAAAAAGGAGAAAATTAATCAAAACAAAATGAAATTAGACAAGAAAACATTTGCTGAAACCCTGGAAAAATCATTTCCTCCACTAATATCTAAAAGCCCTTCTGATCAGCTAGCACTGCTTCTCAATTCAGAACATATAATGAACATTATAGTAGGCTCAGTAACTAAGTTACTAACTCAGAACAAAACAAACGAACTTTCAATTAATTCACAAAACATTAAAACCATTCTTCTTGAAACACTAAGTAAGAGTAATTAATTTGTTATTTTTTTTTAATGGACCAATTAAACATAATGCAATGGAACTCACAAAGTTTAATTAGTAATAGACTTGTTTTAACACATTTCCTGAAGGAGAATAATATTCACGTAGCAATTATTTGTGAAACTTGGCTAAAACCGAATCAACGTTTCAATATTCGAGGTTATAATATTTGTAGATTGGACTCCGGCAACGACCATAATGGTGTTGCCATAATTGTTCATAACAGCTTAACTTTTAGAAAACTTGATACATTTTATGATAATTCCATTCAGAACATAGCAATACGTTTAATGTACGGAGATAATAAGGAAGTATCAATTGTTAGTTTTTATAGCCCTAAAAATTGTCTACCGGTTTTTACCAAACATAAATTTGATCAACTTATACAAAGTGTTCCAGAACCTGTGCTTTTTGCGGGAGATTTCAACGCTCTCCATTCGGCATGGGGATGTCAATCAACAGACGCTCGTGGTCGTGATGTCCTTTCAAGTACTAATGACAATAACTTAGTTTTGCTAAATGATGGCCAAATGACCACTATTGGATCACACCAATGGAGGCGAAATGCTTTCGATCTTTCTTTTATTTCTCCATCACTGGCTCTGAACTGTGATTGGACAGTGTATGATGACCCGCTAGGTAGTTACCATCTTCCAATAATAATTAAAATACTTATTCACAACAATTCACCTTACACTTCATCTCCATTAGACTGTTCAGCTATGAAAACTCATTTAAACTTTCGTCGTGTTAATTGGAATAATTACAAAAAAAATGTAGATACCCTTCTACAAGAATTCAATATAGATACCTCAAACTCTAAAGATTGCTATAAAAATCTTATTGATATTTTAATTTTAGCTGCTCGGAATTCATCACCAGTGTCCAGTTTTCGTAATAATAATTCATCACCAGGCATATTTAGGAAAAAAATAATTCCTCTCCCATGGTGGAATGAAAAACGCAGCCAGGTTGTAGAGTGCTCTAAAGAAGCGTATATTCAATTTAAAAATGATCCAACTGAATGTAATTACATCAATTTTGAAAAGAAGCAAGCTCTTAAAAAGCTCACATTAAAGCAGCAAAATCAAATTAGTTGGGTTGCATTATGTGAATCCTTCAACAGAACCACGCCGATTTCGCATATTTGGTCTATCATGAAAAAATTTAATAAAACTTTCGTACATAGTTTCTCAAACAATAACATAAGTTGGGTCTTCGAATTCCTTAAAAAATATACGCCTGATACCGTTGAGTCTAACTTGAATTTACATAGTTATGTGCATGCTAAGAATAGCGAATTTCTGGTAAAACCATTTTCTTTTCAAGAATTACAGTCAGCTATTTCATCTAGGAGAGATACAGCTTTTGGCCTTGACGGGATTCCTTACAAAATGTTAAAAATGCTTTCTAATAAATCTAAATCAGTTCTTTTAAATGTGTTCAATTCTTTATGGTCTCAAAATATAATTCCTGATGATTGGAAATCAGATTGTCTTATTCCAATATTAAAACCAAATAAAGAGAAACATTGCCCTGACTCATATAGACCTATAGCACTTACATCTTGCGTTGGTAAAATTTATGAACAAGTTCTAAAACAAAGGCTAGAGTTTTTTGTTGAATCCAATCATATACTACCCATGAACCAGTTTGGGTTTCGCAAAGGTCGATCGTCAAGAGAAAGTATAGCTCAATTACTGAAATTATTACTGAATTATTCTGAAATTTCATCTAATTTAAATCACACAATTCCGATACTATTCTATGCATTATTAATTCAATTTAAATTCAAATTCAATTGCAATAATTAATTCAATTCCATATTAGTAGATTTTAATATTTTATTTAATTTTTTAAATTTTATTTATTTGCTGTAATAATTTGTGTATTTTGTGTACTTAAGCCTATTGCTGTCTCGTCCGCTTTGGCTCTGGCAGAATATCAGCGTCACAGATTCGTCTGTGACATTGCTGAGTCAGGGCCATTTCATTGTCGCGGTACAGTCACGGTGCCACATAGTGATCTTTAATTTCCATATTTTTGCTGTGTTAATTATAATTATTTTCATTGTTTTATTTAATTACTTTGATGTTTTTTGTCATAATTAATTTTGTGTGGTTTGTAATATGTTAATAACCAATTTTTTTTTTTTTGTGTTTGTACCGAACAATGAATAAATGAATTATCTATCTATCTATCTATCATTACAATTAGACATCTTTCAATCTGTGAAGAAGAATATGTCGTTTGCCGGAGTCTTTTTTGATGTTGTTGGTGCATTCAATAATGTCAATCATCATATTTTGTGTAGGGAATTAGCTTCCATTGGGATTCCTATTAAATTTATTGATTTTATTTTTTCCTTTCTTCACGACAGAAAAGTTTATGTTAAGATTAACAATCAATTGCTCGGTCCCCGCTCATCTTTTAGGGGAGTTTGTCAAGGTGGGATTTAAAGCCCACTCTTATTCACTTTGTATATTCATAAACTTAATCATATTTTGGGCTCCAAAGTCCGAAACCTTCAGTTTGCGGACTATTTGGTGATATATAGCTCTGGAATGAATGCAAATGAGGTTATGCGAAATCTAAATGATTCGCTTTCTAGGTTCTCAAATTATTTCAAATATTTAAATTTAGACATCAGTCCTGAAAAATCTAAAGTGTTAATTTTCCACAAAATCAAACAAGCTCAGTTTAAAATTTATTTTAATAACACTCCTTTAATGTTTGCATCGGAGATCAAGTTTTTGGGAGTTATTTTTACGGGTAACTGCTCGTGGAAGAAATATGTTGATAAGATTATATTCTCTGCAAATAGGGGTTATAACATATTGAAGTCTCTTACTAAAACTTACTGGGGTTCAGATCCGAAAGTATTAATAACTTTGTATAAGGCCATAGTTCGGAGTCATTTTGAATATGGCTTTATTTGCTTTGCAGCTAATGATCAACTTGTAAGAAAATTGGAAGTAATTCAAAGTAACAATTTAAGACTTATTACTGGTGCTATGAAAACCACGCCCATTAATTCCCTTCAAGTGGAATGTAATATTCCACCGTTGAATCTTCGCTTCAAGTACCTAAAATACAGGTTTATCTTAAAAATGTTAGCCATTGAGCCCCATCCTTTGTTTAAAAATTTGGTACAATTTTACAGAAATAATCAGGCTTTGGCCTCTTCCTCCAAAACTCCCTACATTCTTCATGATTTTTCCTATATAGTTGACTTTAATCAGCAGTCTAATATACATAGAAGCCAAGATCATTGGGCATGCTACTCAGACGATTTTGATAGTAAATTCACTTCAATGGTATTTCATATTGATCCCGAGAAAAAGAATAAACATGAAATCTGTGAACAACTGGCAAGATATATTGATTTTACTCAAATATACACTGATGGTTCAAAAACTGATAACGGCGTTGCCGCAGCTATATACCTACCGCACATTAAAAATGGATTCGGAGTGAAATTGCCACAAGAAATGAGTATCTTTTCAGCAGAAGCACTTGCTATATCGAAAGCATTAACTTATATTTCGGAACACCCAGCTGATTCCCCGGAAAACAAGTGGGTCATAATATCTGAGAGTATGAGTACTCTAAAAGCTCTTCAATCAAACAAACTAGACTGCAACACCAATTATATTATTTACGATATCAAGAATCGCTACTCCCAACTTCATAAATTAAATGTACATATTATCTTTATGTGGACTCCATCTCATGTCGGAGTGACAGGAAACGAAAATGCCGACTTCCTGACCAAGGCGATCGTTGAAAGTAATGCTCCTGAGTCTACTGTACCTGTGCCAAACTCTGATTTCATTACCAAACTCAAACAGAATTTGAAACAAGAATGGTTTAGTTATTGGCAACAAACTCTTGCAGTTAAAGGTTCCTGGTACGGATCCGTTAGTGGAAGGATTGGACGTGCCTGGTTCTCTAAGTCAAACATGTGGAAAAGCAGGAAATTCTATGTTATAATGACACGTCTCAGATTTGATCACTGTCGCTTCGGATCACATCTTCACCGTATGCAAATTATTTTTTCGCCAATTTGTAATATCTGTAATGCCACTAATCAAACACTGGATCATATATTTTTCGATTGCCCCGCCCATATTATACAACGCCTTGCCTTTATTGATAAACTGTTGCTCATCTACAAACCAGAAGATATCCCGCATACCACTGTTGACTTATTGAAGAATTTTGAAAATTATCAATATATTTACGATTATATCTGCTCTACTATTGAAGATATTTAGAGTGGTAAAAATATGTATCGGACTTGAAACAATACACGGACTAAGAGATATATTACACGGACATGACTCCTCAAATGCGACGTGGCTTCGGCCTTATAAAACGAACAAAAAGACTTGGCTTCGGCTGAAACAAAAACACGCAAGACTTGGCTTCGGCCTTAAAAAAACAAAACTACGGAAGACTTGGCTTCGGCCTTAAAAACATGAAAAACGGAAGACCTGGCTTTGGCCTTGAAAAACAAAACTACGGAAGACCTGGCTTCGGCCTGAAAAATAAAAACTACGGAAGACTTGGCTTCGGCCTTAAAAACAAGATATACGGAAGACCTGGCTTCGGCCTTAAAAAACAAAACTACGGAAGACTTGGCTTTGGCCTTAAAAACAAGAAATACGGAAGACCTGGCTTCGGCCTTTCGAAACCTCGGAAACGGAATAAGAAGATGTAAACACTGAAGACATGGCTGTACGGCTTTGATTGCTATTGCCTTTCCTTAGGGTTAAAGACGGAAAAAAAAATTTGGCTTGGCGCGCTGTCAAAAGTCATAATAAAATAAATAAAACAGAAGAGCCTTTTTTCAAAACCACTATTGAAAGTGATTTTCTTTGATAGAAATAGTAAATTATATATTGTTTTGGCTATAAGCATGCCTTTTCTTTGAATGAGTGATGTATTTTTAATGATAACTACAATGGATGATGATAACCAAGATGGCCCGTTCACAGTGTGGCAGATGTTCAACGCTCCAACGATGGTTTTGTTCAATAACTTGGAACTTGCGGCGGATGGCCTCGACAGGGTTTTCACTTCTATTCTGAAACTGTCTGAGTAAGTAAATCATAGCAGAGCACCTTATAGACTGCCTTACTCATACTTTCTACAACCTTTCCTAAATCTGGGGGCACGGCAGTGCCCCCGCCAAGTCGAGCGCGAAGCAAACACTGCCGTACCATCCTTTACTGGAACCATTTCGCCGCATTTTCAGGCCTCTATTTGAGATCCTCTGGATAAGACCAGAACGCAGAAATTTTCGTCATCCAGTAAACTATAATCACATACTTAAATCCAAAATTTCAAGTCTGTAGGTCATTTAGTTCGGAAGTTAAGCGAAAGCAAAGTTTCGCATTTATGACTATCACTCACTCACTCATGATCATCAGAATAGAACTAGTACTTCCGATAAACTCACAGAGCTGAAATTTGGTACAGAGTTAGGGTTTAAGGGGGCCACAAGTAAATTTTGTTAACACGTAATGTAATATCTGTTGTAACTACCTATGTTATATCTGTTACTTTCAATGTCAATAAAAAATAAGTCATGGCAAAGCTATTTTTATTTTACATACTAATTTGCTTAAAATAGAATTCCTTTGTATACCCTTAGCTAGCAGCATAAAACAATCACGGAAGGCGCCTGCATTCATTTTCTAATATTTCATAACGTGTCCCTATCAGGAAACTTGCAGCTTGTAATTTATTGTAATTAAATATGACGCAGTTCAAAATTTACTTGTACCCACTAACATATAAAGAATGTTCATCGGCCAAGTAACAACATTAACTATAATAATAAAGAAATCGCAGTAAGGAACCTTAGACTTGGCACGACTTTATCGAGATTTCATTACTTTTTAGAGATAAACAAGCAGCTCCATCGAGACTTGGCTAGTTTTTTACAGAATATTTTTGGTGGGATTTAATTTTCATGTTTTCGTAACACTTCAAAATAATATCTTATGTTTACAGTGACTTTTCCGAAGTCTTGGTGCCAAGGCCCGGAGGTTCTAAATACCCTGATGAATTCTACAAAGCGTTCAACGCTTGGCTAATGGGCCGCTTGTTCTATGTGTGGTCTGTAAGGGAATTGGAAAGGTGAGATTCATTGTCAACTTGTCAAGCATTTATGATTTCATTGCTGATTGATAGAATACAACAGGGTTGTCCCTGGTCCTGGTACTGTTTCTGACTCTCTTTGCCTAGCAGTGGCGCAGTATAATCGATATATAAATGAATTAAGGAATTGAATTTTTTTATTACAGAATCCACATTTCCAGCAGAGAGGCACAGCTCAAAATATTAAATATACTATGTGTCAATGGAGCTACATTCTACAATGACCTTCATTCACAGTACTTTGAAATATTACATTGTCTAAATGCGTATTACAGGGACAATAATAAAAAACCCCAAAAAGAGGTTGTACTGCAAAACTTCTGTACCGAGAAAGTGGATATCCCTAATGCTCAACTGAACTTGGAACCCATATTTGTCCATTTGAAAGACAGGGAAACCTGTGAAAAGCTAATGGTTTTAACCATACAGCTACTGAGTGAAAGCATTCCCATGAATTCATTGCAGATAAATAAGGACTACCACAAATGTAGAAAGCTCTATTCTATAGTACTGTTCATGTTGGAACATTATAATGTGCAACTGAAACTGGAATGTCTCAGATTCTTCAAGAACCTTATTGACAAGAGTGACAAAGCAGCTGTGATAAAATTTCATGATAACTATCTAGAGATTTACAAAGATCTGTTTTGCTCTGTTGAGGCAATGGTATCTTCAATACCAGTTTATTATGAGAAGTGTGAGGTTGATTCTCTGTACTTGGATAACTTTAGCAATTTGTTGCTCAACCTATTGAAAACATGCAAACACACAATGGTTGCACATAAAGCTGTATTCATCACTATAGCCACAGTGATACTGAATCCGGAACATGCAAAAAATTTTAAAAAGGATTTGAAATTGTTTTGCTTATCTTTGAGTTGCATCCTGGAATTGCCAAATGATTGCTTGAAATTGGACGAAAAAGATTCAACAGAAATTGACATTGTAAATCCATGTTATACAAGACACATTGTTGATTCTATCAAGAAAAATAGAAAATCTTTCAAAGTCAATTGCTGGTATTACAGACAAATTTTGGGAACAATAGATTTTATTCAAATCCCCAATGATGACAAATTCCTACTAGAATATCATCTGAAAAGAGCTACGGCAATATTCGGCATTTTGTGGAATGTCTACATTCATGCAAAAAGATTTGATCTTCAACAGGGTGAAGCTGAAGCTTCAGATGTCGACTTATTGAGTCCGCACCCACACATATTAGGAGAAATACATCAACTATTGAGATATCAAAAAATAAGTTTGTTTAACAGCATGGATGTATTGTCAGCAGTTTTTGATCTCCTACAAGCAACAGCTTTTGCCAGTGGCGATGTTGCATCAAAGCATGTAGCTACAGATTTAATACTTCAGTTGAGCAGTCTCAGGTTAAGTTCACGAGATTCTCACCAACATCTGGACTCCAATTATCAAGTCAAGGCCTTGATTCTGAATGCGATACTGAGTTCACATGTGCTCTTCAAAAGAAAACTGGAGGATACCGAGACAGTTTTGCCATTAGTGAATTCTTTGAACAAAAACCAAACGCCGTCGGTCTTGAAACAGGTATTTTTCATAAGCTTTTATTTTGTTTCATCTGTCCCGGGCTCTGTCCATCTGTAATCAAATCTTGCAGTTGAATTTGACCCACTTCCCGGTTGCCGAATAAGCTGTGCATGCATATGTAAATTGGATGACAATCCAATATTTTTCTGACATGCAGCAGATGTGATGATGGTGCTGGAAGGTGGCTATGAAAACTATCTAATAAAACGATACAACCCCATAGATTTTGGGGTAATTGGATTTGCCTTGACATGTTCTCTGATCATAGATTAATTTCTTCCTTTTAAGGGTTAGGGATGAGTATGGTATTGCTAAATTTCTTATTAGCCATTGCCCGCGGTGAAGAAAACGGACTGATGCACTCACTCACTCGCAGTCAGCTTCAGTCCGTTTGCATCAGATCCAAAGGCACCATGGGCAATGTGAGTGCCTAGTTTAACTTTTCCCTTCGCCGTTAAGCTGGTAGTAATGAAACCAGTGTTGCTAGCTTTAAAAAATGTGTTACCAAGGCATCACAACTATCTATATTAATAGTATTTTTTATTAAGTAATTAATAGAAAAAGCAGTATTGAATTCCAGCTTTCTTAAAATTGAACTAAAAAAAAAGGAGATTTTGAGCCGGCTTATGCACCCCAAAACTCGGATTCACCCCAAAACTCGGTAACGTGTGCATGTAGCGGCTTGTATTTACGCGGAACGGAATGTGGCTGTGTGTGTGACACCGCGCGCGCTCCTTTCTGTGTAGATTAATGGGCGTTCTGGGAGTCCCCACTCATAAACTAGTGGCACTGTGAGCTGTAGACCTCGCCAATGACACTTTCTTATAATAACACATACAAACATATGAATGCACCTGGTTACATACGGTCGCCTTCTCCTTAAAGTATACAGACAGGTGATGACATCTATGAAGCGGAAACGAACTGCTTACGGAATGCCTCTGAGCCGGGCGGGGCAGCGGCGGCGGCTGTAATAACTGGTAGCATATTTCAAGCACTCTCTCATAGCCGGTGATAGTCCATGTAGCTAATGATTCGCGTTTAGCATTCATGTATTGATGCAGCCGGGGCGATCATGGGTTCAAATCCCGAAAGAAACAGAAAATAACTAGTAGTTATTATTTTTAAATGCTTTCTAACATTCTTGACATCAGTAGTAATGGAAGTAAGCACCCACAAGTCATAGTTAGTAGAGCGGTTTATAAAACGTTGAGTGGGGCAAGTGTAAAACTGACTCAAAGAAGCGTTGGTTGTGATCAAATAAATTAATTAAATTTAATTAATTAAAAAATTAAAGGAAAACGCCATAAAAGTACAATGTAATAAGAAATTTATTAAGCAAAAGATTCATGAAAATAAGTACAGAGAATATAAATAAGATATTCATTCTAGTTCAAGACGTGTGGGACTGCCGCTCCATCCTCATATAGGCCTGTGCGATTCCACCTATGGCGGGTACCGCGGATGCACATGCTGCTAGCCCTGATGATGGCGGTTTGAATTCTTGCTCGTAGCCAGCCCATAAAAGTACAGGTGATGTTTTTCCGAATTTTAGCCGGTTCGATTCCTGGTTGTGGCAAGCGTATTTTTCAAAATCTTTGAATGCCGTTTTGTTTCTTTTCAAAAATAAAGGAATGTTTCCTTTGAGGGAAATTTGCTACCTCCATTATTTAGAGTACTTGCCCTCCAGGTGGTGTCACAAAATTACATCCTGTATATAGCTCTAAGTTGTAATAATAAATCACTTCCTCACTTACGGTCTTCACCTGGTTTGATGACTAGCCTATAAACCTATAGTTAGGTTTAGGTTGCAATCCAACCAGACAATGTGTTAATATTACTCGTCTTCTGTTTATGTTTTGCTATTTTATTAATAAACTTTTTAATTAAAATTCCAGCAATTTGATTTACAAACCCTCAGTAATTAAATACAACAATAAAAAGAAAGAAAAGAAAACTTGTATCATATTTTATTTAAATTCACAAAAAGGGCAATAATAGAATTCGAAGTAAGTCCAATACGTTTTGTGGTAGTTCCTGCGTCTCGCCGCCGCCTTTAACCACTACGCCACGGTCAATTTATCAGAGATGTGTGAAATTAACTACCTATTCTACTCAGAAGTTGAAATAACGAACACAAGCTAGCGTGCTGATACCAGGGCCAACATCCCAGTTGGCTTTTGGTGTCTTCGCTGACGACGCAGCATGCTATGCGTCATCTTAAAAAGCGCCCCATGCCGCCGTCAAAATGCAACGCACGCTGGACACCCTGCCTGAATGGCTGGCAAATGGTGGCTCTCCGTCAACGTCGGGAAGACGCAGGCGATGATCACCGGCCAGAGCAACCTGCCACTACCACTCCAACTCCAAGGGAAGGACATTGGGTCGCTTCACCAAGTGAAATATCTGGGGGTCACCATAGACCGCCAGATATTTCGCAATATTTCAGAGGCTCACGATGAAGACCCACGTCGACAACGTCGTAAACCAGGTCCGGGCTGCACGTTGTCTCCGGCGTCCCTCTGCGGTCGAAGCTCGAAATCTATAAGACGTACATCAGGTCCCGCCTCACGTATGCCTCGCCGGCATGGTACGCCCTGTACTCGGAGTCCAACAAGAAGAGACTCCGGGCCCAAGAAAACCTCTCCTTGCGTACCATCGTCGGCGCGCCTCGCTACGTGAGGGACGCAACGATCGCGAGGGACCTAGGATTGAAAACACTGGACAAGTTCGTCCAGAGGCTGACGACGACGTGTTCGCACGGGCGGACGGCTCTCAACACCCGCTCGTGCGAGACCTGGCGCCGTACTACACGCGCCCGCCTGACCGTCGCTGCCTACCCCGAGACCTGGTTGCCAAGCCGGCAGCACCCCTGGATTGAGGCCACGCCCCCCACTTGAAGAAGACCTCAGCCACCCAATGACCTGGCCGTAGTCACGACCAGCGGAAGACTCCGCGGAAGGGGACCATTGCCCCGATACCGCAACCCCGCACCCTGGAAGGGGTATGAGAAGAAAACCAAACGCTAAACGCGTGCTGCCCAAACACACCCACATAAACAACACTGCCACACACACCCACATAAACAACACTGCCACACACACCACAACACGTACACGCAACTATTACCCAGTACGTTGTAGTTACAAGCTTGTTACTAGATGGCATCACCAGCCTGTATACTTTTAGGCGGTCCGGCCCTCCAGGGCTGAATGTCAAATTACCATCTGTCTGTAACACCCGAAACTCATATTGTCTCTTTCCCAAAATGAAATTTATAATAACCTAATTTCCATATGCCTGAAAAAAGAAAATGACAATCGATGTACAGTCGTTACGAATATATACTTCGTAGGTGCCTACTGACTTTTGACCTTATAATCAAACCTGAACCCATTACTGAAAACCGCATCAAAATAGGACTAGTAGTTTTTGAGAAAAATGGCAACATTGGTTTGCACAAACATCCTCTCACCCCAAACGCATATACCATCTCCGTTCATGATTTTTATAAGAAAACGACGTGTCAGAGTAAAACTAACTTAAGTTTAATTCTTGTTAAAAAAATAAGCATATTCTTAATTCAATAAAAAATGTGGGATAGTGCGGGATAGGTAAATATATAAGAAAACGTTTCAATTTAATATTATCTACATTAGACATAGGCCCATTTTTTTCTGATTTTTCCATTTTCCCTGTAATGGTTTGCTAACAGGTAGGTATATGTTGCGCTGGCAACAACGGGAGACTGGCACACAACCGGGTAATACGTCGTCCAGCAGGGTGCTCGCAGATTCCTATTGCCTTTGCCTTCTTCCACACTGCCTGGTTGAAGTGCAAGTAGCACCCAGTTATAATTGCGGCAGGAAAAGTTGATTGACGGCGTTCATCTGTGCTTTCTCAAAGTCACACTTGAAAATTTCAATAGTAATGGTGCCGTATTAAATTGAAAAGCCTCGTGTACGTGATTTCAGTCTTATTAAGTAATAAAGCGTACAGTACTGGTACCACATTTGTGACCTCGACGCTGGTACTCAAATCTATATGTGCAGTATATATATTTGATAGAAGGGTTTTGGGACTCTTTTAAAAGTCCCATCACCCGAATACTGCTTCGACTGTCCATTTCTCGCAGCTTCAAGGCCCACTTTTGTAGAAAAAATGAAAATTTTCTCTGTGTCACCATCTTCAGCCACGAGGAAACTTTCAGCTAGTATTTTGGGCACTGTCCCGTCTTTTAGTTCGGAAAATTCGGTTCTGGTTTGTTCCAAAAAATTGTGCCTTGTTCGGTGAAGAGCGCTTCTTTTTTCTTCATACGAAGGCATTTCGACGTCTTCGGTGTCTTCATTATTACTTCTCTCATAATAGTTTGCCACGTGCTTTTCATTTTTTTTATTGGTGTCATTTTATCGCGTATTTCTTTTTTGCAGTCGTCAATTACTTTATCTCAAATATTTTGAGAATGGTTTAGCTCGCACACATGTGAGCTGCTGGGCCTCACTATGGCGTTTCTTAGAGCATTGATGGTCAGAGATTAGTACATCTCCACATATAGTTGCCACTTTTATTGGAATTCCCAAAGTTATATTTGTGTCCATCATATGCCAAGGCTTCCCCTTCTGATTTTCAGTGAAATCGATGTCCTTTTTTATTTCCATTTTACAAAATTGATGGATGAAATCTACTATTTTAGTATCTAAACAGCGTCATTTGTTTAAAAAAATATATGTTATTAGGTTGTATAAGTTGTCTTTGAAGTGGCTATGCCAGAATGATCTCAGGTCAATAAAACTCTTTGTTGAAACTCCTCTAAGAGTATGATTGTTGAAATGAGACCAAAAAAAATAATTATAGCTATAAGCTATTTGACATGAGCTGCCATATTATAAAAAAGCTCTATTCGCTTCTCACACAGGAGATGCAGGTTCAAATCCCGGTGCTGATCAAACCACGTACTAGACGGTTATACGGACGGACGTTCTAACATTGATGGAAAACATCGTGAGGAAACCTACCTTACTGCATAGCTGCGGCGATGGGCTACCCCCTGTCACGTAATTATTAATTTATCAATTGCGGCTTTACTCACCCAATTTAATGTTATTTTTTAAACTATATGCATTTTAAACCGTGCTGTGGTCTTAGTTCCCAATTAAATATTAAGCAAGATGAAGCATTAAATAACTGGCTAAAGGTGTCTACACTAGAAGATATTCAACTGGAAAAGCACCCTAAACAATTTTTCATCGACTGTACAAAACGCCAAAGGTATTCAGACATTCAGTCATTAGTGGAAGGTGTCGTTATGGATTCCAGGCATTTTGGGAAAGAGGCAATATGATTTTCGGGTGTTACAGACAGATGGTAATTTGACATTCAGCCCTGGTGGGCCGGACCGCTTTTAGGAGCAGGCGACATGGAGTATGAAAGTAGCCGCACTAATAACTTTGTAAACTACATTTTGAGGTCTTAAAACTATTGACTTTTCACTAAAATAATATAGCCTGTTACTTTCACGGTCTCTAAAAATCCAACGACACCTCATTTGTTAAAATCCAACAAGTTATATGGACCAGCGATTTTTTGAAATTTTAAAACCCCTACAGCTCCCTCATTTTGAAAATTTTCCAAAAACTGAATCGCCAAAAATAACTATTTAATTATCGAACCTGCTCACATAAATTCACGAGAATCAGTTATAAATGTGGCCTGTAGAGGATAACATCTGGACACACACCCGGACATATAAAGGCATTTTTGTCCAGTCCTGAAACGAAGATGCTTCACTCGCCCGGTTAATTGTAATATGTCAATCAAAATGTAAACGAAATACATTCGAGCGCCCTGATGCCTAGAGTGACATTAACTAACTATACCTGAATTTGACTTAAACCAATTACTACAGATATTGTTGGGGCCATATCAAGTACAGCAAGCCAAAAGTCATTTTGGCGAGCGTATAAAAAGGAATGGAACTTTTTATTGAAGTGTATGAAGACAATAGATCTGATTATGCTTTAAATCGGTATGGCGTTACAGCAACTAATCCTATTCTGGTTGAGTATGAACCTAGAATCTCAAATGTTAGCATCTCACAAATAAACTTGAGCATATCCCCCATAGATCCACGGTATCGGATAGTTATTATTGACCGAGCGAGCGAAGCAAGCGGTGTGGGTGAGGGTGTATGGATTTTTTGTATTGTTTTCTTTTTTCTTTTTCTGAAACCTATCGTGTGGGTTATCAAATTAAAGGGCTTCATGAGCAGGTTCTAAAAATATACTACACCATTAGCCGCCTGTTTTCTAAAAATCCAAAAAATATTTTCAAAACATACCAAGTTTGGACTCCTCGAAGTAGGAGACGGATTAGTAAAGAGGACCATGAGACTGTGTGCAATAGACTATAACTATTTTCGTGAAAAAAGTCAATAGATTGTATTTTAAATCGCAAAATGTAGTTTACAAAGTTATTGGTGCGGCTACTTTACTACTTGATTTTGATTGAATCTAAAATACTTACCTATAAATTGGTTCACAGTCCCCCCTGTTAGCGAATTCTACGGCCCACAGGGCCACTGGTTGATAGTTCTGATAAAACTACCCTTAAAATCGAATTTATAAAAATAAGATACTAACTTCTCGTAAACCATATTTCAAGGTTAGCATCTCAGCTTTTTTGATTGATTCTTATCCACTAGGCATAGTTACACAGTTCTTGATAAGTTTTAAGAATAGTGCTGTTGAAACAACCCTTAAAACAATTATTTTAAAAAAGGTTGCGCAACCTTCATCACGGTTTAAGAACAGAAAACACAAAATAAAAGAAAACAAAAGCAAGCCCTGGGGGATTGATCGAACCATAGACACTTGCGCTGAGGGTTGGCTGACGAACCGCTTGACCACCTGGTTGTTAATATTAGATATGAATTTAGCTATGCCTTGAGTGTTCTCCAAAGTACTTCTCATATTTGATTGCAAGCTCATGATCCATCAGCTTTTTACCCATATATTTATTAGAACACACGCGATTCGTACTCCTCATTTAAATGGAGTGCGGCAAATTGACAGATTGTGACCTGAGTTGGCGAAACTGGTTTTTTAAAGTCCTAAAGCGCAAGGTTTTCGAGATAATCCATGTTAAAGATCCTGTATTCCCCACACATGTAATTGAAACATGACAGACTCTTACCGTGTTACCACAAAAAATATTAAACAGCGTTGAACCTCAAAACAAACGTCGAATCTCGTCATCGTTTATTTTTTGTGGTAAGGCCCTTAATATTCAATAAGGTCATATATATCAATATAGATAGATTGTTATTTTACTTTTGTTTTGTGTTTGTCTTGTTTTCAGTTAATATCGAATTGCCCTCTTCTGCTGATCAATAAAGTGTTCTCCGAGAGCAGACTGATTGGAGACATCCTCATGCCAGCATTTCTTACTAAAGACCTGGAAATCCAGAAGAAAATTTGCAAAACTTTGCCAGTTATTGCTTGCATAGCACTAGGCAGCTACACGGTGACACTGAACTCTAAAGATGACAATTTCGGCCACAATGTGATTATCAATAGTGCCATTAAAGTATCTGTAGTTTGTTCCAAATGCCACAATTATGATAAGACCAAATTAACGGAAGAACAATTCTTGGAAAAGGTTAAAAAGGAACACATCATTTTCTATACTGAGAGTAAAATACACAGCAATGATGCGATAGTTGCCGGGCAAAGGAAACTGTTCGCGAAATTCCTAAACAGCAGAATGTATGCTGATTTACAGAGCTGTGGGCTGTTGCAACTTATTGAGAGTTTTTCCAATCATTCTGTGGTAGACCAGGACATTTGTGCTGAAGTATTCAACGAGAGGAACTGCCAGAATGTTTTGAAAGCACTTGGGTCTTTTGTCAACAACATTTCTGTAAGTATGCCAAAGCAAGCTAATTTATATGCGATGTACGTACCTAGGCACCTACCACCTCTCCCTGAAAAAATATGTTATAGGTACAAACGTTTTATATTTTTGCAGGCAGATAACGAATTTGAAACGTCACAAAAGGAATCAATGTTGAACACATGCATCAACTTACTTGTGCACGCAACAAGAACCTCCTTAGAGAGCAATGATTATAGTCAGCAGACTCTCACACTGGACTGCATCAAAGCTTTCGGCCTCTCGACCAATGAGAAAGTCGTCTTGCCCAGCACGAAGTTGTTGGTCTATTTCATCATGCACCCGCAGTGTCCTCTTGGTCCGGAAGCCGTGGTGTATCTGCGGGACATTTGCGAAGCGCACGACAGTACACCGAATCTGGTGTACCACAGATACAAGAAAGATTATTGCAGATTGTTCGTCGACTGTAGTTTGCACAACGGGAAGGACTTTGCATTGTCGCTTCTGAAGGTTGTGAGAGCATTCGGCTTCGTCGGCTACAGGGAATACATAGCAAAGGATGCTCATCACTTCCTCCCGTACTTGATACCGTACTCCGTCAAGATAAAAGAGGTCCCATCTATGATTGAAGAGATCGCATCACTGGTTTCCTGCTCTGTATCAGAATTTCTCATAGAAAAGTTTCCACATGTCTATACTCATATTTATTTAACGGAGCCTGAGCATATACAGCATAAATGCTACACTCTTCTCGAGAAACTGACAAGGATGTCCATACTAGACTTGATCAGAAGACATTTTAGAGTGATACTGACGGAGTTTCTCTTGCAATATTGTTGCAACCCGGATAAAGTTCTGACCGCATGTCGATACCTCGCCAGCCACGACCCCGATGTTTCAACGCCTACCAGCCGGACGAATATGACCACATCACAGGTAGCCGACTTCTTACACCCTAAATTCCTAGGGGTCCTGGCCTACTTCGACCACAAGCTGATGAACGCAAAAGTGGCGTTGTCAGTTAAACGAAAGGCTTTGCAAAGCTTTCCTGATATCATGAAGTTAATGGGTGTCAAGTATTTAACGCCTCTGCGGTTTAAAGTGTTGGCTACTTTGAGATCTGCCTTGTCTCTTGTGAAGGAGTTTCCAAAGATATTGGCGGCTGCGTGGAGCGCGTTTATTCACAATATTGACAGCATGTCATTAGGTCCTCTGCTGTCAAACCTGGCTGTGTCACTGCTGCATCAGATCGACCATGCTCCCCATGAGATCAACAAGATACTTCAGTACTTAGTGTTGAATAATGAGAACTTGCTAAGCTCTCACATCTCAGATCTGTTCTTCTTGGAAGACTCGAAGATATCCGAGAAAGTGAAACTTGCGATAAAAAGACACGTGAAGAGGACCCAGCCTGAAGGGTTCCTGGATAAGGTGAAGTGGTATCTGCAGCATTTAAATCAGGACATACCGACGATCAAAGCGGTCGCCTTCTCACACTTGGATAGATTATTGGAGGAAAACCGCACCGAGATTCACAAAGCCCTGTTTGGGAAGAAGAACATTGACCCAGCTATTGTTGAGCTGATCGACTGCTTGCTCAATGGTAATTTGATCTTTAACTCTAGTTTCTACATAAACCTCCTGATCTTATTCATCATCATCAATCAGCCCACATTCACCCACTGCTGGCCTCTTCTTTACCACGCCATCTGCTCTGGTCCCGAGCCTCCCGCATCCACTGTCACCAGCTATGGCGATGATGTCAACCTTCCATCTGGCTGGTGGTCAGCCCACTGGTCATAATGCGGTTCTGGGCAGCCACTCTTTAACCGCTTTGGTCTACCTTTCTTCACCTTGTGAGGTGTCCTGCCAAGTAATTCACTTGCCAACATCGACGATCTTCGTACGACGTCTTATCTCTGTAGGTATTGTGAATACGATCCTACAGATCCTACAGTCTGATACATAGCATGAAACACTCCATGATCCTTTGTGCGACTTTAATGTGGAGCATATTCGCTTTTGTTAGCGTCCATGTTGCGCCGCCATAAGTAAGCTGAGGCTGCTGGTAATAGAGGAAAATAACGTAATCACATTTTATCGACCACCAATCAATCAACATGCAGTAACTGTAGAAACACCTGTTAAGATAAAAAATAAACAAAAATGGACATAATAAATAATTTATTTATTTATTTTTATTTATTTGGGAAGGGGACAGGGGACGACAAGACCCCTTAATATATGATGATGATTTGGGAAGCCAACACAATATACGAAATACTTAGGTTATGCATCTACGTTATCTATATATAGTTGTACATCGCAATTATAGGCTAACACAGCTTGCTACACAAGTATTCTATTAAAAATCAAATATTGTATTATACACTAGAAAATCTCTTAATTCTAATTATTGTTATTTTTATAAAATTCATTAAGTATTAATTTATAAAACTTTCATGCACTTCATTTCCTTAGAATAATTGAAACTGTATTGCATTAATGTTTTATTTACAAGAATAAAATACTGTAAAACTTAAAATTTATAATGTAAACATAAACTTGATCAAAGGGTGGACGTTCAAAATATAAATATCATTCAATTCATTATTGTAATTTCTAATAATTATTATTTACAAAATACCTATTTATATACCAGGGCGGAGTGATAAGTATGGTAAAAATCAATTTTAGAGTAAAATTATCGCGAATTGTATGAAACCTCCTTGTCCACAACTCCTTTGGAGGACTAAATTTAGATTTTCAGCCAATACTACCGGTTAGATTTTTTTTTACAGACTAGAGAAAACCAACTGAACGCATTTCCGCAAAGATGGAGAAAAGTGAATTTCGTGTGTTGATTAAACATTATTATTTGCGCAAAAAAACGATTACGGAAATAAAACAAAGACTTGATAAATATTATGGGGACTCCGCTCCGTCGATTAAAATGATTCATAAGTGGTTTACTGATTTTCGCTGTGGCCGTACTAGTACAAGTGTTGCTGAACGTCCAGGACGCCCTGTTGAGGTCACTACTCCAGAGATGATCGCTAAAATACATGACATAGTGTTGAACGACCGAAGAATGAAAGTGAGCGAGATAGTTGAGACAGTAGGCATCTCAGACGAACGGGTGCGAAATATCTTACACCAACATTTGCATATGAAGAAGCTCTCCGCGCGATGGGTGCCGCGTTTACTGACTGTTGATCAAAAACGCATGCGTGTGACTACTTCGGAGGCAGGTTTAGCATTGTTTCAACAGGATAAAGCTGAATTTTTGCGTCGTTTCATAACAGTTGACGAAACATGGATCTACCACTATACACCAGAAACCAAGCAATCAAAACAGTGGATTGCTACGGGCGTACCAGCTCCGAAGAAGGCCAAAGCAGTTTTATCGGCCAATAAAGTGATGGCTACAGTTTTATGGGATGCACGTGGGATTATCCATATTGACTACCTAGAGAAGGGTAAAACGGTAAATGGCGAATATTATGCCAATTTATTGGATCAATTTGACAAAATTTTACCTGAGAAGCGACCGCACTTGGCTAAGAAGAAAATCCTCTTCCACCAAGACAACGCACGAGTGCACACCTGCGCTATTGCCATGGCCAAATTCCATGAGTTGCGATACGAGTTGCTTTCTCACCAACCATATTCGCCAGATTTAGCCCCTTGCGACTATTTTCTGTTTGCAAATTAAAAAAAATGTCTCGGTGGAAAAAGATTTAGCTCCAACGAAGAGATCATACACGAAACCAATGCCTATTTTGAAGGGTTGCCTAAATCGTATTTTATGGAAGGAATCGAAAAGCTAGAGAAACGCTGGATGAAGTGTATTGAGTTATAAGGGAACTACGTTGAAAAATAAATAATATATTTTAAATAAATGATATTCATTATTTAATTTTTACCAGACTTTTCACTCCGCCCTCGTACAACATAAAAGTATTTACATAAATAAAAATAAAAACAATATTGCTCAATTTTCGAACAGTGTAGAGATAAAAAAATATATAATAAAAAAATAAAAAAATAATGGGCGCATATAGGTTAATTGCTCACAACCGCACCGTAGTCACACCAAAATGCCACACTAGTGTGACTATGGTTACTTTTATTGTTCCGTAGTCACACCACAGCTGCCGAACATACCCTTGACCATTAAAATACTTCTTTTCCCAGATAGGGTGGCAAAGGCATCTTCACATAATACATCTAACCTTCCTACCATTGTGAACGCCTACAATGTCACAGAGGTCTTCGATAGATAAGGCCAGTAATGAACTCCCCAGGCTGCCGAGACAGCGACGCAGCAGTCAGCACCTCCGCCGGCGCATGTCTCGGCCAACTGGGCGCGGTGGAGCCGGGACACCTGCCGAGACAGTACGTGCCTCAGGCGAGGACCTTCGCCATCTCAATAAGCGAGGACTGCTTCGCGGCTGCGGCGCTGCACGATCTGACTAGAGCGTTTCAGTATGAGAACGATACGCAGGTTAGTGGGCGTGACTTATAAATACTGCTCCACCAAGCCATCTAGACGCCAGTAAGGGAACTTCCGTGTCATATCACACACACTTTGTTTCACAGGTGTGACATGAGAAGGAGGATGCCCGAGCTCACATTCAGGCACTGAAACAGCAATACCTACTAAAAAGATATGTTTTTCACCTCGGCTTTCTTGTTTATATCTCCCTGCTACTCACAATTACTCTTACTATTTATTTTGTTACGTATCTACATATACAACGAGTCAATGAAAAAACGCATAACCTTGTATATATACCAACTTATTTTTTAATAATAAAAATATGGAGAAAGAAAAACAAATATTTGCCCAATATTGTAGAAAATATTTGAGACTTAAATTGTGGTGGCAATTTTGTCAAATTAAAAACTCTGTGCCGCGCTCTTCCTCGCGAATTGAATCAAGTTATCCATCACACTTTTTACAGGCTCATTTTCGGTTAGTTAGGTTACCATACTAACATAATAATAAGCATAGACTAATAAAACAAGAAGACTAACCATCCCGAACGAAAAATCGTGCTCCGGAAGAAAGCTAAAATTTCCGCCCAGGCACAGATGGCGTTAGCTCTATTTGCTGCCTTTGTAGAAAGAGACGGCTGCCTATTTGTTGTACGTTATAATGCCCTAGGTGGCGTCAGAGATTTTTAAGACTACACTAGCGCCACCAGACTCAGATTAGACCTCATGATCATTCAAAACATGATCATAAATTTCGTGACTTATTGAAACAATGTGATGGCGCAATTGGTTTGATATCAGTTGCGCAAATCCAAGTTATTTTTTTCTTGTTTTTTTCAGTGTTGTTGTTTTCTTGTAAAATGGTACGGATCCTTTCGTGTGCGAGTCTGACCCTCACTTGACCGTTTTTTAGGGTTCCGTACCCAACGGGTAAGAACGGAACCCTATTACTAAGACTTCGCTGTCCGTCCGTCTGTCACCAGGCTGTATCTCAAGAACCTAGCTAGCTAGAGAGTTGAAATTTTCACAGATTATGTATTTCTGTTGCCGCTATAACAACAAATACTAAAAAACAGGATAAAAGAAATATTTAAGGGGGCTCCCATACAACAATTCTTTCAATACCACATACAAACTTATGGATGCACCTGGTTACGTACATAGTGTGAAAGTAACCGCACCAATAACTTTGTAAACAATATTTTGCTGTGTAAAATCCAAACTATTCACACCACACCATCGCTTCCATTGAACGGTGGTAGGGAACCCTTCGTGCGCGATTTAGACTCGCACTTGATCGTTTTTTTTTAAATATTTTCGGCAAATCTTCTCCAATATCATATAAATTTGAATCAATTTTATTACAGCGCAAACAAGTAAAAATACATCAAATAAAATACACGGTAAAGTGCGAGTCGTACTCGTGCACGAAGAGTTCCTTACCACCGCGCAATGGAAGAGATAGTATGGAGTGAATAGGTTGGATTTAATATAGCAAATTGTTTATGACAAAGTTATTGGTGCGGCTGCTTTCATGCTCCATCTATGTAAGGTAAATAAGTTTGTATGTGGTATTGAAAAAAATTGTGCCCGCTCTTTTAAGACCATATATTTTTCTATAGTTTACCTGTAATATTTAAGTAATGACAAATGACAAGGACAGCGACATTGGGAGTCGTCGTTTGAGGGTCCGAGGTTTTGACAACCGCTCTAATGGTGATTAAACTATGGCTATGGGGCTTTCCTGGTCCAGAGGATCTCGCTCGCTGTGCAGTATAAGTTTCTCTATGGTGGTAACGCTGCCAGTATAATGGGATTGTTTGCGTTATTTATTTAGATCGTGACAGTTTTTGGCGTAAACAATGACACCATCGTTTTGGTTGAGATGGTAACTAGTTGAGTATGATGTGTAGTTAGGCATAAGAGGCAGTTGCTTATGTTGATTTATTCTTCATTCTGATAGCACTATTGAATATATTTCCGAGTTAAAAAAGGTAAGGTTAACATTTAAATCATCCATATTTTTGTAGGCACTACGAATATTTGAGAGACATTAGTAAAATCTGTTTTTTTGATAGGGAACTGCTTAGAAAATGTTTCTATTTGATATTCATTAGCCTGTGCTATTTCCATGATATCTATTTGATGTAAAGTTTGAAAGAGCTATCCATTAGCCAGTTTATAAAGTCTATACGTGTTAGCAAATTTGGTGAGATGCGTAAGAAACTTTTGTAAACCTATAACTAGTTTTTGTGTTTGTGTATATAAATGTGTGGTTTTGTCCCAATGTTAGAGTTGTTTTGATTGTGATACTTAACGGCATGTACCAGTAATAAAGGCGATAAAGTCCAGAGAGCGCGCATTAGGATGAAGACTGTTGAGATAAGCAGTCAACAGACTTCAATTTTTTACATAACGTGCATGGATGCAAAGGTGAAATTGTAGAGCACTTGTGTCACAAGGCCCTTATAGGGCAGCTTGATAACTTCTGACCGTCGAGTTGGCCACAAGCCCGACAGCCCACATTTACATGTTTGTGACGTCACTGTTCCTGGTTTCCATCCACGACACAGCGTATCCTACTGTGGGGCCAGAAGCAATGTATGTGCCTGTATGTAAATTTCATGTCATGTTTTATGACCAGAAAGTATTCTCTAAAAAACAAAAACCTTTAAGTTAGTTGACATATTTATTATATTAGGTTGCAACTTCACAAATATAAAGAATCATCACAGAAACACGATGTGGTAGACATTTAGGATAAACTACCAAAAAAAATTTGTAAAAATTTAAAGGATTTTCAATGAAATCTAGTTGAAAAATATGAACGGGAACATGACTTCAGGTACTTATTTTTAGGCATCAAACACTAAAATAACATTTTCGTTCGTTTAAAAATTAAGTTTGGGATCTATGGCTAATACATAATAACTGCCGGTGTCTGATTTGAAGTTGTCTTCTATCTTGTTCGTTTTGGCGACTTGAGAATTCCACAGAGTATGCCAAAACAAACACAAGCACAGACGTACATATAGAAATGTTTATTCACAACAGAACATGCAAGCACATCAACAGGAAAGTGACAAGTTATGGAAGAAAACACATAGGTAAATAAAAGAAAATAGATGATGAATGCATGCTCCGTTAGTGAAATGGCTCCAATTCAGCATATGCTACAGCAGAGCTGCAGCGCTGATTTTCAGTCGGAATCATTTGATATCAAGACATTGTGATCTCTTCCCGATGCTATCATCTCCTTAACAAATTAAAATCTAGTTACATACATTCGTTCAAGTTAAAACTAGCACGTTTAAACAAATATGCACTCAGCAATTATACAATTGTGAACTAAATTCCGGCCACTTACTAGCAAAAAATGCAAACAGCATTTAGGCAGGTTATCCAAATTATAACCAGTTTCAAAATGTCCGGGTAAACCCTATTTGATAGATAAATGATTACATACATTTATATGTTATCTGTCACTGAGGTTTTATCCGGACATGCCTTAAAGGCCATAAAACTTCAAACTTAACAACAGCCATTGTAAAAACAATAATTAAAGATTATCTTCTTTTTTTATTCATGTTTAATCACCTAAATATTTTTAGACAGATACATACTACATTCGTATTGGACATTCCCATATTTCTGTACTGCTAATAACTCGGTCAATCAATCTGTAGAAAAGAACTCACTTACACCCACGCCAAATGCGTTCAAACGAAACATCTACATAACCCACATACTAAATAAACGAGTTATACAGACCCTACAGATTAAATTACCGGGGTAAACAGGATATATTTTTGGAAAAGTGCTTGGGCCATGATCTTCACAGAACAGACTAACTAGGACACTCTCTCCTCTAAGGGGTTAGAGTTCGAATTTCTTCTTCAGATCGGCGATGTCATCCTCGCTGCAACTCTCGACCGTCCGACAGTGGACTAGCAACTTGTGGATCACTGTGAACAAACAATAGTGTTTGCTGTATTGATACAACCAGTGGACAGACGACCTGCCCGATGGTCCGATCTGGCGGTTGGCAAAGATTGTCAATTTAGTCAAGAGGAGAAGAATGCACATACACATAACGTCATGCTGTCACTTTCTCGTGGCCTATGTGCTCTTTCACACTTTGCAGCGTGGTCGTCGCGCTGCAGCCGCACGGATGTCGCACTAATCAGATGCGGCTAATTTCCATATGACGGCCGCGCGGCTGCATATATCAAAAGCAGTAACAACAAGCAAAGAAGTTTGCCCGCTGGAATCCATTTTCGAAATGAAAACGCCACGGAAACCGCACGACAGCCGCTGTAATGCACTATATCACCACACAGCGCAAATAATTGCGTTACCCGTGAAAAAGTTTTGCTCTCTGACACACTATTTTATCATGCGACGTCATGTAAGCGAAGTAAACATGCAAAAATTTCGAATCCACCTTGGTCAGCTTAATTTAAGTGATGTACATACGACAGCACCGAACGCAATGAAGCATTTAATTGTTTCCATGGTAATTTCACGCTTCTGTACAAGGGCGTACCCAGGATTTCAGCTAGGGGGGGGGGGCTGCTCATACCTGTTTCGAGAACATACACGTTTTTAATTCCCACTTGCTAGGAAAATTTACGTTTATTTTATCTTCTAGGGGGGGGGGGGGCGGGGGGGGGGGGGGGGGCAGCAGAAGCCCCCCCCCTGCCCCTACCTGGGTACGCCCATGCTTCTGTACTCACTATGTTTCCCTTTGAATAGAATTAAAGTAAATATAACAACTAAGAAAACAAAATGGATATCAAAACGCATAAAACGATGTTGCAAAAGGAAAAGAAAACTTCTGTGGGACTATAGATTGAATCCAAGCTCTACCAAAAATAATTATTAAAGCAGTTTTCCAAACTCTAAAAGAGTGATTGTTTCGACACAAAAGACGCAAAATGATTATTACGTCAAAACATCGTCCATCAAAAGCCAAGCGGTTTGGAAAATTATTAACAACACAAAGAATCAAAAAAATACCTAAAGACTTTAACTTTAATTGTATTAAATTAAATGAAGATTTATTAACAAACCCCACAGAAATAGCCGAAGTCTTTAATAATAATTTTACCGACCGAATTAAACCACTTTGTGATATTACTGCTAATAAAACTAATATAATCCTGCTTTGACATCTAATCAATCAATTCAATTAAATAATTCTTATAAATCTATGTTTATGTCACCGTCAACTCCAGCTGTCATTTATCGATTAGCACTATCATTGAAGAACACAAATAGTACAGGAAACGATGAACTTTTGACAAAAGTTATAAAATATGTTGCTGATATTATCATTATACATTATAAAAAAATACAATAATTAAAAATACAGATCGTTTAAAAACGTCTATCGTCAGACCACTTTTCAAAAAAGATAACAAGGAAGATATTAATTGTTATAGACCAGTAGTTTAGTTTCACACCTAGCTTTAGCCGTAACATATATAATAAATAGCAAAGGTCCTAATACGGATCCTTGTGGAACACCATTGTTTAATATTTATGCTTCGGAACGCACCGGTTTTTTGTTGCGCGGATCGACCGCGAGTAATCGGGACATCACTAAGCGGAAACGGACCGCAGCTGTCACTCGTACCAACGAGAAGAAAAAATTGGAGGTTATCTTTATTCTTTTCTCGTCGGGAGAACATGTCTTCTCAGGCGTCGGGCCAGTGATTGTAATTCGGTGTAACAATTACCAAATACAGGCGTCGGGCCTGGTCGGAGTGTTAATCATCTACATCGTCGGGAAATAAGTAGATTCGCGTCAGCGGTCAAGTGATCTCTGTTGATTGGACATCGTCGTATCGGTAGCGGCGACTCCACGTGTCGGCAGGCAGCACACCGGCAACAGCGTCGGCAGCGACGGCAAGGTTTCGATTCCTCTCCTATCCCAAAACTGTCTCCTCTCCCGCATTCCTGTCTCGAATCGAGCTTTCGATATACCAGTCTGCGACGACAAGGTCAGTAAACATTCATTCACTTCTTTTCTCCCGTGCTGGCAAAAACCCAGCCCCCTCAGGATTCCACGCCGTTCGGTAGGCGTGGAAATTAATCATTTGGTAGCAGGCGCGGTTTTCCTAGTGGGAAATCATCGATTCACGGTTGTAGGGTTGCCTTTTGCCACATTGTAGTTGGGAGAAAAGAATATCTCAGATTGGCCGGCAATCTGTTTGGCAATGAGTCTGTGGTCGGTACCACAATTAAAGTTCATTTCGGTTAGTGAAAGTATATGTGTCAATTTAGTCAATAATAAATTTGTAGTCGGAAACTACTGTTTGTGCGCATAAAAGATTGAACAGTCATTCTGCGAAGTAACTAGATTGTATTACTTGCGGTGGAACGTCGGGTTCTGTAGTACTGTAGTACTGCAGTGTTATTTCGGTTTACACAGCAGGGTCGGGCTATTTAAGGGGTATTAAGCTGATTTTGCTGACCTCAAAGGAAGTGTGGTTCATATCGGAGGGGCCACTTCTAGAAGCCACTTATTATTTTGTATTGTTTTCATAATCAAGTTTTGTGGGTTATTTTTGTATTGTGTTTTATGGTGGCATTCTCTAATTGATTTAGAGTGTATATTATAAGGTGTATGTCCACAGGGCGACCATATTAAATATTGTTTAGGATTTAATTGTTTTAGTGGTTGCCTTGGTTTTTACAACTTAGTTTTAATTTCTGTGCCCAGCGCTGACGGGAAAGTGCTGGTCTCTGGCTGTGCTTAGTTCGGTAGTGAAGCATAGGACCAGAAACAATTGAATTGGTAACCATGGCACCTTCACCCTTGACGGTACTGCGGTATGGCGTCCGTGAGGAGATGAGATGGCTCGCCCATACTCACAAGTATGTGGAGCGACCTGACATGGATGATGTCCTGCTCAAGCGTGTGGAGGACGCAATGACACGCGTCGGGAAGGTGTTTCGGCTGGCTGCGGAGGCTGAAGCCCTCGGGCTTACGGATGAGGCCTCGGTGGCTGCAGTGAAGCAGCTCTGCGCGGATGCTGACCAAGCGATGGAGTGCTTGGGCGACATCGAGCGTCGCGCCGAAAAAATTAAGCGGTCGCGTCGGGATGACCGCGGGGAGGGTAGCGGAGACCCGCCCCCTAAGGGTGTTGTTGGACGGCTGCCACACCTGGAGATTCCGGCCTTCGGTGGGGCAATTGATGAGTGGCCGGCATTCATCAATTTATTCGATAGCCTGGTCCACGGTCGGGACGACCTGGACAACGGCTACAAGTTGGCCCAATTATTGATGGCACTGCGGGGTGAACCAAAGGAGTTGGTCGGTCACCTAACGGTCACGGCGGGCAATTATGAGATTGCCCGGGTCATATTGTTTGATCGCTACCAACACAAACGGCGGTTGGTTGATGCGCAGCTGGGGAAGCTGTTCAGCATCCCAAGAGTAACCCGGGATGTTGACATCCGGGTACATGTGCTCAACCCTGTGCTGGTGGCCACTAAGGCCCTTCAGAACCTTGGTCTGCCGGTAGACCAATGGTCATATATTGTGTTGTATATGGTTTTGTCACGGTTGCCTGCAGCTGTTCAAAGTCGGTTTGAACAGCTGCATGGGGGCAGTAGCTCGGAACTGCCCACGCTCGTCCAATTAACGGATTTTTCGGAGGGTGAATTCAGGCGATGCGACACATTGGATTCGGAGGCCAGTGTGCAGCGCCAACCCGCGTGGATGCGGGAGGGGCCGCGCCTCCCACCCCCACGGGGGGGTGGGCGGTCAAAACAATTTGGCGTATTGAGTGCCGCGCCGTCGGGTGACGGCTGTGTGCACTGCGACAGTGCCGGTCATGAAGTGACCAGTTGCGCCAACTTTAAGGCGCTCGGTGTGGCTGCCCGCAGGAAGGTGGTCTTCCGCCACCGATTGTGTTTCGGTTGTTTGGGGCCGCACCCGCTGAGCGAGTGCTCACGCGCGTCCCCCTGTGAGTGCTGCGGTGGCAGGCACCACGTCGTGTTGTGCCTGAACCGGTCAGGCCCTTCGGACGGTCACCAGGGCCGGACTCAGGTTGGTCGGTCACAGGGCCCAACCAGGGCCGGACCCAGTCCCCCTCCGGGCAACGGGAGTCACCAACGGGGTGACTGGGGTACCCGCGGACGGGACCCCCCCCGAGGGGAAGGGGGCAGCGCGAGGGGTAACAGGCGGGATAGCCGGGGTTCGGTCGCCGCTGTCAAGGATCAGCGCGAAGGCTGGGAGCCCACCACCTTCTGCGCCACCCTGCCCGTCGCTCTGGGAGGCGAACAGGGAGGCGAGCAGTCGGATGTCGCCCCCATTCCTAGAGCGCCCCAGGTTGGATCCGCTCTCCCCCCTCCAACCACGGTGGCCACCGGGCACACCGTTCACAGTCCGGTATGGTCGGGTACCGGGACAGCGAGGGGCCTATTATGCGGTTTGGGACCCCCTGATGTACATGCGGTCTGATATGCCACCGGTGGCATATCAGCACCCGAGTTACCAGGCCGACGGGGGTCCCAGCGGGTTCGGATCCCTCGGAGGTTCCCGCTAGGGACACGCCGCCCACTTACAGGGTGCCGCCACTCCACAGACGGTCATGCTCCCCACCGCCTCGGTGATAGCGTGGAGGTCGGACGGCAAATCTTGTGTGGCACGAGCACTATTGGACTCGGGGGCCCAGGGGTGCTTAGTCTCGTGCAACCTAGTAAGACGGTTGGGCATTTCGGTAAGGGAGTATCCACATTCCATTCGGGGAATTGGGAACACGGAAGTCGGTTCCGTTAAGGGAGTATGTCGGATTACTCTCTCGTCACGGGTGGATTCATCGGTGAATCTGACGGTCACGGCATTAGTCATGCCTAATGTGATGGGCTCACACCCTCACGTACGGTTGTCGCCCTCGGTGCGACAGTTGGTCGCTGGGTTGTCACTGGCTGACCCGGAGTTTGATATTCCGGGCCCAGTAGACATTTTATTGGGTGTCGATGCCTTGGGATACCTGTTAATGCCAGGTGTCCACGTGTTGCAGGCGACTGGTCTGGTTTCGGTCAACACCAGACTGGGCCATGCGGTAATGGGTCCGGTCATGCCGGCTGCCCCACGCCTAGCGACTCGTAGTCCCTTATTCGGTTCTGTACTTTCGGAGGTGATACAGAAGTTTTGGGAGGTGGAGGAACCACCTACGGTCCGCCCGGTTGGACCCGGTTGAAGAAGAGTGTGAATAGTTTTATCGGAACAATACTGGTCGCCTTCGGTCAGGTCGATTTCTCACACGTCTTCCATTTCGGAGTGATCGCCCGCCGCTGGGCAGTTCACACCATGCAGCCGAGACGCGGCTTCTGTCGATGGAACGACGCATGAAGCGTTACGGGATTTTCCGGCAGAAGTACGTCGACTTCATGCGGGAATACGAGTCGCTCGGCCAAATGTCGGTTTCGGGTATCGACTGGAAGCGTGAAGTCAATAGTCAATAGTCAATAGTCAAAGTACTTTATTACTGTAGATATTTACATATACTTAGCAAACGTCATTTTTTGCCTCTTCTCTACATTGGACCACTGTGGGAGAAGAAGGGCGTAGAAACTCCCACAGATTTATTTTTAGATCTCTTTTAAAAATAGGTTGTGCTTAACTAATACAAATATGAAAAATTTAATTGTTATGATTAATAAGCAGGAATAAATAATTACAAAATTATTAACAGCAAGGTCTGTGTTGAGCCAGATTAACCCCATACAGTCCTGTCATTTAAGTAATCTTGAACATTGTAATATCCCTTTTTCGACAAAGTCGCTTTAACGTGCTTTTTAAATTGCTCAAATGGCAATTTCAAAGTCTCCAGAGGTATCTTATTGTAGTAGAGAATGCACTGACCCTTGAAAGAATTGCTAACCTTCGCGAGTCTAAAACGGGGCGCACATAGTCTGTGATTATTTCTTAGGTTAACATTACAGCTGTCGCTAAGTTTGGAAAATGTTGTAAGGTTCTTGCGTACATACATTATATTTTCGAAAATAAATTCACTAGCTACTGTTAGTATGTCAATTTCTTTAAAAAGCTCTCTTAAGGAGTCTGTTCGTTTTAAATTATAAATTGCTCGAATAGCTCTTTTCTGTAAAATAAAAATAGTTTGAATATCCGCTGCTTTCCCCCACAACAAGATACCATAGGACATCACACTATGAAAGTAACTAAAATATACTAGCCTAGATGTAGCCACATCCGTGCTTTGTCTGATGTTCCTAACAGCGTAAGCCGCAGAACTTAATTTACCAGCCAATTTATCTATGTGGGGTCCCCACTGCAATTTGCTATCAATGGTTATTCCAAGAAACTTCGTATCATTTACCAATTCTAACGTGCTGTTGTCTAACACCAAACTGGTCTCAACTTGCCTGACATTTGGAAGTGAGAATTTGATACACTTGGTTTTACCAGCGTTTAACAATAAATTATTAACTGTGAACCAATTAAAGGTTAAAGACAATACACCATTAACATCATCAAAATCTCCTTTTTGTCTTTCAATTTTGAAGACCATTGAAGTATCATCAGCAAACAACACTATGTCAGTTAATTTCTCCACCATGAAAGGCAGATCATTAATATATACCAGGAATAAGAAAGGGCCTAATATAGAACCTTGTGGAACGCCAATTTTAACACCCGATCCATCAGATTTTACGCCGTTAACTTCTGCCTTTTGAATTCTATTGCTTAGGTATGATCTTAGTAGATCCAACGCTTTATTTCTAACTCCGTAATGATTTAATTTAATTAATAGCGTATTATGATCAACACAATCAAACGCCTTCGACAGGTCGCAAAAAACTCCGATAGCATCCTGTGCGGCCTCCCATGCAGAATAAATATGAGATACAAGGGTAATACCTGCATCCGTAGTTCTAGTGAAACCATATTATTTAGCGTGGAGTTGTTTTGTACGGTTGAAGTGTGAGAGCATTTGATTGAGTATAATCTTTTCAAATATTTTACTTAGTGTTGGAAGAACAGATATTGGTCTGAAATTTGAAGGATCGCCCTTATCTCCCGACTTGAACAGCGGTATAAGTTTACTGTGTTTCATGAGGTCTGGAAAAGCCCCATCGTCAACACATTTATTGAATATATAAGCTAAGTGTTGGGCTATAACTAGAATTACTGAACCAATGACTTTGACTGATATACCCCACAGGTCTTCCGTATTTTTTAAGTTAAGTAATTTAAACGTTTTGACAATGTCCTGGGGATATACATGATGAAATTTTAAATATACATTACTGACGCTAGTGTTATTTTTTAATAAAGTCTCTGCTTCAAATGGAGATGAATTTAGACGGTCCGTTGTGAGTACGGGTACATTGGTGAAGAATGTTTCAAAAGCTCGAGCAACATCAGCGTTGGATTTAACAACATCATCACCTATCTTTAGGCAGAAATCACTGTCCCTTGTTATAACTTTGCCAGTTTCGCGGTTTATTATTTGCCAAACTGTTTTCATTCTATTATTTGAATTTTGAATTTTTCTATTAATGTGTAAAGTTTTTGCAGTTCTACAAACCAACTTGAAAGTTTTGGAATATTTTTTAACATAGTCATGAAATTTTCGATCGAAGTTATAGGTTTTTTGATCATAAAGGTCATACAAGATAACTCTACTTTTACGAATTCCAAACGTTGCCCAGTCATTAAATTTAGATTTACCGTTGTAGTCACTGACTTTCTTTAATTTGAAAACTTAATTGAATTCTGTCTGAATAATGTTGAAGAAGTCTGAGTAGATTTTGTTTGGGTTCTGTTCATTAAAATCCGGTACTGGCAAGTTTATATCTAAGTTTTTCGTATATGTCTCTAGTCTATGGGATGTAATAGGCCTATAAAATGATGGACCAGTCTTATCCTTAATAGTAATTGGGAATGAAACTGTTTGACCACTGTGATCGGAGGGTAAACAGTTAATTACACCTTTACTTGTGAATGCACAGTCACAAAAAACGTTATCTAAGCAAGTTTGGCTGGTAAGTGTAATTCTAGTCGGCTCTAGAAATACATGACATAAATTAAATGATTTGAACAGAGTTATTAATCGTCGCTTCAGTGTTGTATCTACAAGCAGATCTACATTAAGATCGCCACAAATAATTAACTTTTTTCTGTTATTACAAAGTTTAATGAGGGCTTCCTCCATAATTTTCTCAAATATTTCGAGATTGCCATGGCCTTTTTCATCCCTCGGTGGCCTGTAGACACAAACAATAATATGGCTATCTAACTCAACACAGGATACCTCTATTTGTCTTTCAACAGTAAGTGCAAGAATATCTTTCCGTTGTTTCACTTTAATATTATTTTTCACTAAGATTAAAGAACCACCTCTATCAGCAGTCTTTCTATTGTAACAACTGACAATTTTGTAATTATTTATGTTAAAAGACATCATATTTTCCTTCAACCAGTGTTCAGTAACACAAATAATATCAATGTCAGAATTTTTTAGAAATAATTCTAATACAAGTTCTTTGCCAGGTAGCCCCTGGATGTTTTGATGGGCAATATTTAACTGGGGCTTACATTTTGACATATTTAGTGGTTCTTGTATGCTAGAGATTTCCTCTATTGTCTTATGAACTAATTTAAATTACTTGGAACAGATTCCAATGTTGCATGCAAAGTATAATTAACAGGTGAATTCCCAATAGGGGTGCATGTCATATTACTCTTAAAATAAGCTGATGTCAAGTTGAACTTAGTTAAACCAACTATAGCTGCGTCGCAAATATTATAAGCTAACAATGTAGCTACTAATTTTCTATATTTATTAGACAGGTACAATGTATCCCGTGTCAGAGTAAAGTTATGAATAAAATTATTCATGTCGAAATATAAAATAGCATCGCTGTGATGACATGTTAAATTAAATAAATGAATATTCATTCTATGCACAGATTTGTTCTGTAGTTTTGTCAAATTACAGGCATATGGAAAATTGCATAGTATAAATTTGCATTTCATCCTACTATGTAAGTCTAGAAGTGTTTCAACACTTTTATTCAAATCATTCCGACTAATGTTTGAATGATTTCCTACCATAATTACAATAGTGCTGTACTCATCATAGATACCGCGACTAATCATCTTCACTAGATCTACAAATGAACTATTTGGACAGCAAATGTTCGTTACTTTTTGGTTAAGCCGGTTATGTAATAGAGTCCCAAATCCTGCACCTACTTTGTCGGAGAACAACAGAGTTTTTCTCTGAGCACATATTTTGGTAGCTGGCGGTACACGAGTGGAGGTGAGTGGCGGGACACACGTGTTGGAGTGCGGTTTGATGCACGTGGCGGCGGTTGGCGCGGCATTCGCGGCAGCGAGCGTCGCAACGTGCGCAACGGCGAACGGCGCGGCCCTCGGGGCAGCTTGCGGCATGACACACGCCTCAGCAGGGACAGCGAGCGGCGCGGTGCTCGCGCTGTTGAGCTGCGAGGTGTGTCCTCGTCGACGACGGCGACGCTGTTTTTTGGTTGGGGCAGCGGTGGACGCTGCAACACTCTCGTTGAGGGGGGTCGAGACCAAAGTTAGTGATGTGGGCTCGTCCTCCTTGCTGGTCTCATTCTCCTCATTCTCAATTAGAACGCCCACCAATTCCGCATTCTGGCGTTGAAGCTGTACTAACTCAGACGTCGCGGCTCTGAGTTCTGCTAACTCACTTTGCTCTTTGGCATAACATTGTAGTGTATTTGCTAGCAGGTCATGTAGATGCTGGATTTCTACTCGGGCATGTTGAAGGTCCGACTGTAAACCTACATTTTTTCCCCGGAGCTCTTGCATTAAGGAGATTCTTAATATTCTGTTTGATTGCCGTTTCAAGGCTAATTTCAGTACTTTTATATTACCTCTAGTTTTCTTCATGAATTTATTTAATTTAAAATATTTTTTAATTTTTCTGCTGCTTGTCTGCATGCCTTGAACAATAGTGCTTAGGTTGGCTACTTCTAGTTCTTGTTGGATAGAGGTAATGTGGCGAGATTCGTTGTACTCTTTTTCTATGCACATATCAGTCAACTTCAAGTTTGCCTCATTCAGTTGGTATTGGAGGAATTTACTGCGATCACAAGCAGAAGCAAGGTCAGTGCGCAGGGTGTCAAAAGATTCCACAAGTTTTTCCAATCTTTGAATCTCATTTTGCGACTCCTCGTGTGTTTCTCGCAAAGTAGACACACTATCTCTAAGCTGTGAGTTCTTGGCTCTCAAGCTTTTTAGAAGACCACTGCTTCCTGCCCCATCACGCGGTCTTGAGGACCCCGGAGGGCAAAATACGGGTAGTCTTCGATGGATCGGCATCAACATCTAACGGCATGAACCTGAACCAGTGTTTGCATTCGGGGCCGAAGTTGAACCATGACATCGCGGATGTTATCACACGGCTCCGTCGACACAATGTTGTGTTTGTAGCTGACATCCGGATGATGTTTAGACAGACGGTCATTCACCCTGACGATAGACGGTATCAGCTGATACTGTGGCGAGAGAGCCCAGATCAGCCCATCAGGGTGTACGAGCTGAACACCAGCACGTACGGGCTACGGTCTAGTCCTTATTTGGCGATTCGCACTCTGCGGGAGTTAGCGGATCGAGAACGGTTAAACTTCCCTAGAGGAGCAGCGATCCTGGAGCAGGATCTCTACGTGGACGATGTCTGTACCGGTGCAGATTCAGTAGAGGAGGCGCTCGCTCGACGGGACGAGCTAGTTGAGCTCTTACGGGGTGGAGGTTACGAGCTCCGGAAATGGATGTCGAACTCTCCAGAGTTACTGACTGGTCTTCCGGATGACCACCAGCAGGATCCCCACATTTTTGAAAATTTGGAAAATCCAAATATGTTGTCGGTATTAGGCGTCCAGTACCAGCCGGTGTCAGACATGTTTTCGTATCGGGTCGAGTTGGACTCCCCGAAGGTCTGGACGAAACGGAACGTCCTTTCAACGGTGGCTAGGACATTTGATCCAAACGGGTGGATCACCCCGGTAACATTTCAGCTCAAGTGTTTTATGCAGCAATTGTGGTCTGCTGAGCTGAAATGGGACGACCCGATCGGCGGGTCATTGAGCTCAGAGTGGGACTCGTTCTTTTCGACCCTCCCTGGCATCAATCGGATTTCACTGCCACGGAGGTTGGTCCCCACCAAACGATACACCGCCACCCTGCATGGGTTTTGCGATGCCTCGGAGAAGGGCTACGGAGCTGCGGTGTATCTGCGTACGGTCGACTCCTCGGGGGAGGTTGATGTGCGGTTGGTCATGGCCAAGAGCAAGGTTGCGCCGTTGCGCACTCGCCTGACCATTCCCAAGTTAGAGCTTTCGGGAGCGGCTCTCCTGTCTCGTCTGCTCAACCACACGATGACGGTTCTTCGTGGGTCAATAGCGTTAGAAGATACGGTCTACGCTTGGACGGACAGCCAGATCGTGTTATGCTGGCTGAAGGCTTCAGTTCACAAGCTGGAGATTTTTGTGGCGAATCGGGTTTCGCAGATTTTGAATTCGGAGGTTCCCTTAATCTGGAGACATGTTCCAGGGGAAATGAACCCAGCAGACTGTGCGTCTCGTGGGTGTCACGCTCCGGAGTTGGTTGGACATCCCTTGTGGTGGGGTCCAAAATGGTTGACTCAAGCCGAATCGGATTGGCCAATGGCACTTTAAGTCCGAATTGGACATTCTGAGACGCGGACGCGTCCAACTGAGGGGAGCTGTGGCTCGGCTCAACCCGTTTATTGACCCTCAAGGATTGCTGAGGGTAGGAGGTCGGCTGCGGAATGCCAACCTGCCTTATGCGGCTCGCCACCCGTTGTTACTCCCTAGGAAAGGGAAGTTGGTCGAACTGTTGATACAGGATCGACACATTCGGAATGGGCATATCGGATGCCACGCCTTGATGGCGTTTCTCCAGCGCGAGTTCTGGATTCTATCGGGAAGACGCTTAGTGCGTAGCGTCGTATTTCGGTGCCTGCCTTGTTATCGGGCCAAGGCGGCTACGATGCAGCCCCAGATGGGCGATTTGCCCTCGGATAGGGTTAACGAAATCCGGCCCTTTGCGGGTGTCGGAACGGATTTCGCGGGACCATTCATGGTCAAGTCTTCACAGCTACGGAACGCCAGATTAGTGAAGGCATACCTGTGCGTCTTCGTGTGCTTGGCCACGAAGGCAGTCCACTTGGAGGTGGTCAGTGACCTCACTACAGAGGCATTTATCGCATGTCTAGATCGGTTCGTCTCACGAAGGGGCCTCCCGACATTAATCCGTTCGGACAACGGCACAAATTTTGTCGGAGCCAGGCGATATCTGCAGGAGGTCACTCAATTCCTGAACGGTAACCAGGACGCCATCGGTACGGCTTGCTCCCGACGTGGGATTGAATGGGATTTCAGTCCGCCGGGATGTCCTCATTGGGGAGGAATTTTTGAGGCTGCGGTTAAATCGGCTAAGTCGCACCTGACGAGTATCATCGGTGAGACCTCTCAACGCTTTGAAGAGCTTGCGACGCTGTTCTGTAAAATTGAAATGACACAGAACTCGCGTCCGTTGTGCCCGCTCAGTTCGGATCCAAATGATTTGGAAGCGTTGACGCCGGGTCACTTCCTGATAGGTCAGCCCCTTAACGCCCTGCCAGAATACCCATTCGGTGATGTTAAGTTAAGTCGGTTAACTAGGTGGCTGATGTTGCAGCAGATGGCTCAAGATTTTTGGAAACGGTGGTCCCTTGAGTACTTGCACATCTTGCAGCAGCGCCTTAAGTGGACTGACCGGACGAGCCCCCCTCAAGTCGGTGATTTGGTGCTGATTAAGGATGCGAACCTGCCATCATTGAGATGGAGGCGAGGACGGATCGTCAATTTGTACACGGGTCGGGATGGTACGCCTCGATCAGCAGAAGTCAAGGTGGGGGACTCGGTCCTCAAGAGAGCGGTCGCAACACTTTCTCGCCTTCCTATTGATTAGGGACAGGTTCGGGCCTGTCCGGGCGGGTGACTGTTTAATATTTATGCTTCGGAACGCACCGGTTTTTTGTTGCGCGGATCGACCGCGAGTAATCGGGACATCACTAAGCGGAAACGGACCGCAGCTGTCACTCGTACCAACGAGAGGAAAAAATTGGAGGTTATCTTTATTCTTTTCTCGTCGGGAGAACATGTCTTCTCAGGCGTCGGGCCAGTGATTGTAATTCGGTGTAACAATTACCAAATACAGGCGTCGGGCCTGGTCGGAGTGTTAATCATCTACATCGTCGGGAAATAAGTAGATTCGCGTCAGCGGTCAAGTGATCTCTGTTGATTGGACATCGTCGTATCGGTAGCGGCGACTCCACGTGTCGGCAGGCAGCACACCGGCGACAGCGTCGGCAGCGACGGCAAGGTTTCGATTCCTCTCCTATCCCAAAACTGTCTCCTCTCCCGCATTCCTGTCTCGAATCGAGCTTTCTACCAGTCTGCGACGACAAGGTCAGTAAAAATTCATTCACTTCTTTTCTCCCGTGCTGGCAAAAACCCAGCCCCCTCAGGATTCCACGCCGTTCGGTAGGCGTGGAAATCAATCAACCATATTTAATTTCCTTTACGTCTGAAGAATTTTACGTCTTAAAAAATATTTCGGACATTAGCCGAGGCTCGAAATTAATCTTAGACTAGCCGGCTAAACTTAAGTTTAGTTTCACACCTTGTTTTAGCCGTAACATATACACAAATGACATCCCAAAAGCTATAAATCATCCAATGTTTTTGATTGCTGGTGACATTTATCGGTAATAATTTAATTAACTTAGATTTAATATATGAAAATGACATTAACAATAATTTGGCAAGTGTAATTAAATGGCTGACAAAAACAATCTCTTAATTAATCTGGGAAAAACTTAATTAATGAAATATAAACAAGGACATGGACAGGAATACGCATTGAATATTAAATACTTGAATGAGCAAATTGAATCTACGGAAACAACAAGTTCTTAGTCTACAAATTATTGTTTCCAACATGTCGTGGAATACAGACATTGAGCAGATGCAAAAAAAGCTAAATCAATATGCATATGCATTACACATGTTTACAAAAATTGTGAACACTGATGCTGTACTTGTTTCGTAGGTATCATGGTTTTGTAGATTTTTCCGTGTGCTACGGTATAATCTTCTGGGGATATGCGACGGGTAAAGAGACTATTTTTAAAGCGCAGAGAAAATGTTTGAGGCTGTGTGCAAGCTGATCCCAACTGACAGTTGTAAACCCTACTTCAAGAGTCTCAAAATTCTTACGATGCCGTCTATTCATATATACGAAAACTTGGTTTTTGATAAAAGTAATATGCACCTTTTTCTAAATGTCAAAGGTAGGTGTCACCACATGAAGCTCAAATTGTAGCGTCACAAGTCTGCTTATTAAAATAAAAGTATATTTTGTATCGAAATTAGAATATATAATAAACTCCCGCAATCTGTAAAGAAATACAAAACGTAATAGTAGTTTATGTGACTGCTACATAATGGATGGCATTAATACTCCAGAGTAGGCGAGTTTCATAATAATGTCACTCGAGAGTTTTAATGCCTAATTATGTACAGTTACATACATTAGTTTATCTACACACATATCATTAGCTCTCTTTGATGTGTTCAGGAACCGCATGTTTGACCGGCATTGTGGCTCTGCAGTTGTTTAGCTTGTTCTGTAGCACCAACTTCACAGTCAAACTAGGGGCTGCACGCAGGCGGGCATCGGCGTTCGAAATTTAAATGTCATAATGTGTAGAAAAATTATACATTATGGTCATAATGTGTAATTTTTCAGATAAGAAATCAGTTTTTACCAAGTAGTTAACATTATGCTGATCGTAACGTACGGTTTTTGTACGCAGTAAAGAGGGTTTATGATACGTGTGTAGATAAATACATTTAAAAAGAAAATAAAATGTCTTCTAACCAATACAGTTAATTAGAGTGTCGATGAATACTTCCGTCTTGTTTTATAAAGCTGACGAAAATTTATTGATTACCAGATACCTCCAAATTATAATATAAGTTACAATAATAATAAATAATAATAGTCTTTATTTCCAGGAGAAGAGTACCCAATTTACATGCTAAAACTTTTATTTGAATCTTAATTGTTTCATATTAAGTCTCTTAATTCTGTGTGTCTTTTTGCAAGTTTTGATTTGTTTTTGTTCATTTCGAGTCCCACTTCTTTACTTTCGTTGCTTAGGGCTTGTATGCATTGCAATTTCTTTGGGTTTTCTTTAGACGTCGACCATGTTAAGGTCATAGTCGTCCCAGTCTAATTTTCTGAATATGTGTTCCAGCACCGCCGAGAAATTTTTTGGGGACAGTGGGTCCCCTTGTCTCACACCTCTGTTCAATATAAGTTATACCTAATTATAATTTATAATGTTAATATTCATATGCCCTCCCATGGCAACATAGAGACCTATCACACAATGTCATTGATTAAGATCTGCATATTACCTAAGTTCCTGAATAAATGATTCTTTATCTTTACCATTTCACAATAATCCACATTTGTGTATCGAAATGCTATTACTAAACGAATACGTGGCAAGCGCCATGCATGCGCTTGCGCACCTGAACGCAGATAGCTAACCACTGACGGACTAAACAAAACAAACAAACAAACAAAGAGATCCCTGCACCCCTCACATCAACCCCTTCTAGTCCGTGAGCCCGGACCAAATCGCCTACGTGATATGACAACACGATAAAATGCATCGCACACAGTCGAAAAAGGTATGCTGAGCGAGGATCAGAGAAGTATTGAAACTAAAATTGGCCGGAAGTTTGAGAAAATCTTTCATTTCCGGTCACTATTTTAACGTTCTATTTACGTCATGTGACAACAGGACGACACACATGGCATAATTTAGCCCCTTAATCGTAGACAGGGTAAACATAAGTCTGTCACTTCTGAAATGGCCGGAAGGTACTTGACTGACGGTGACAAACATGGCCTATGAAAACTCTTTTCTACGTGATGTGGCAACCTGATGAAAATTACTTTAAGCGTTTTGAAATAATAGTGTCTTTAAGAATAAATAAGTCTGCCAAGCCATATTTGGCCGGAAGTCTTTTAAATGTTATGTTTTAACTATTAGGTAGAGCTCGTCTAAGCGACGCGCCACTCCACTGAATATTGCATTAGCTTGTATGAGGTGGGGCGGTAGCCAACCCTGGGTCATGGTGCAGCTCACAACGGGCTACCATAGTACAAGCAATGTGCAACATTCCGTGTCTGTGCTGTTGCCTGTTGAGGAGATCCAATACATGGGGCCAACCCTGGGTGGTGCAGCCTGGTCATGGTACACCTTATAACGGGCTACCATAGTACAAGCAATGTGCAACATTCCGTGTCTGTTACTCACGGACTATTCCCCTTCGCCTTCCGTGATTTGCACTCGCTCACTCGATGTTTCCGCCGACGCGACCGCGACGCAGAGGTTCTCTTTTTTCCATACGGATGAAGAAAGTAAGCGTACCTACGATTTATCATTTCGTTTTTATCGTTATCCTTTCGAAAAGAAAACGAAATCAGGGTTTCATTTTGGCAATGATAAGCCGGCGGGCGCCCGTCGGCGGCCACCCGTGTGAGCTTTTCAGCTTGAGTAGAGTATAGGCAGGGGTCATTTAAACTGGACGGTGGCGCTTATGTTAGCCTAGCAATAAATAGACAGGGCAACATTTTTTTTTCTTTAACAATATTGCCTATATTTAAAGTAAGCGAAATCGACTCTGCCCATGATTCTGAACAAACTGGTTTCTCATTATGCGTTTATTCATTGACAAGTTTGTATACATAGATGGCTTAGGGTATCTATTATAGGCGGAACATGACGCCATACCATACGCTTATTATACATATGTCACCGTAAGATAGTCAAAACCGTCATTTGATCAACTATCGGTAGATAGTAACCCAGACCGACAGGGTTTAGAATTTACGTTTTTTTTGTTCTTACGTACGTTATGTCAACCTAACACGAAGACTATTCGGAAGCTTCGCTGCGCTCGCCCCCTCTAATCTTCACCTAAGCTATTGCAGTGTTTGCCCTGGTATTTCGTTTGTAATTCAAGTTTGAACTAGTTTACTAATTAAAGATTTTAACCGTTAGTTTATCAACTAACGCGTCATATAGTAAGCAGTACGCTACAGTTTACTATCTGTCGATAGTTGACCAACTGACGAGAAAAAAATCAATCTTACGGTGACACATACGTACATAATCGGCTGTCCTACGGTCGGTGTACATGGCTACACGAGTATTGATGATATGACGATTGCTTTTTTCCAGAACATGGATTGTTATGCGCTGAGCATACAGGAGACACTGAAGATATACAGCATCGCGCCGACTGGCAGCAAGAAGGAGTTGTGGGACAGCTTCCCGGAACATATGCACCAAATTATGTTCCCTTTGCTAAGCTCTAGGTAAGAAACTTACTCGAAACACTAATTAGGCGAGATTTGAGTTCTTACTAAGAATATGTCATACAGAGTAATTTTCAACTGTATCCGGCTCGTAGGATCATTTTTGGGATCCTGATCTTGGGTGGTAAATATCACTGGAGGGTTTATTGAAGCAGCCTTGCTTCAAGCCTCAGTGGGTTGTGACGAGTTTCTGTGGCTCTACCACACAGTCAACTGAACCGGCCATAACGAGAACTAAAGTCGCCGGTACGAAAAGTCGGTCACCAGGCCACTTCTGTATTTGGATTTGTAAGACAGTTTATTTCATTGATGTCCAAACACATTTATTTGCAGATACACGTTAGAGTACTCTTTTATTTGCAGATACACGTTAGCGTATCCAGCACAACCGAGGAAAGCGCATCCATTATTTGGATCACAATACGCGACCACATTCCTTGAATGGGCTTATAAGTAAGGACTAGTATTTGATCGCACATCAAAAATACTGATTTGCTGAATGGGTGCGTGAGAAGAAAACTTGATTGACTGATTTGCACAGCAAAAAAGAATCAACAAAAACACTTTTTATGTTTTAAATATTGTATGTGTACTTAAGTTTATGTTTTAAGAGTATTTTTTGTTGTTCTTACATGTTCAACCTAACACGAAGGATAAAAACCTTTACCCTTCACCTAAGCTACCGCAGCATTTTGCCCTGATATTTGCTGTGCAAATCAGTATTTTTGATGTGCAGTTTAATATTTCACATAAGTAAGTAACAACCCAAGACCGTGCGAAGATGAAATTATTGATGTTTTAGGACCACCCCTGTTACGCGAATTGGAGAATTGAATAACTGGCTGAACGTGGGCACAACTGAGCCTTGCCACCTCGTGACGCGATGCTACTATGCGAGAGGTCCCCGGTTCGATCCCCGGCCGGGGATGTTCCCACGACACAGGGAATCCTACTGTGGGGCCAGTAGCAATGTAGGTGCTTGTATAAAAAAAAACCGAAGGGATCCGAACCTATTACTGAGAATCCGCTCTCCTTCGCGCGTCGGCCTGTGAGTCAGCGGGCTGTGTATCTCATCATGAAGATTTATGAGAAGAGAGCCGAAATTTTCACAGGGTGTGTATTTCTATTGCCGCTATAACAACAAATAATTAACCATACGCGTTAAAAAATTAAAGGATGTCGCGATACTATAGACATGTTATTTTGCGATTGTTCTTTTCGATGGTACGGAACCCTTCGTGCACGAGTCCTTGACTGAATCGACAATATAAACCCATGTAATACAATTTGTCCAGCTGGGCCGGCCAACTGATCCCGCTCATAGAGTCGGAGAGCATCCGCGAACTGCTCCGAGCGGTGCACCCGAGCATGCGTCGTGACGTCACCACTCTCTGTCTTTTTCTACCATACGTGCTGTTGCACGCCGTCATGTGCAACTCGGACACGCAGCGAGTGAAGGAGGAGATACTCGCTGTTATAGGTTTGTGCAACTACCCTACTAATCTTCTTTTCTCTTCAGACAATTTCCTATACTACACTTCGGCCGATTTTAGAATGCGACTATGACTTTAGTGACTCTGTGAGCTGAAGACCTTGCGAGTGACACTTTCTCTAATATCATATACAAACTTATGAATGCATCTGGTTACGTATATGGAGGATGAAATTAGCCTCACTAATAACTTTTTAAACTTCATTTTGCGGTCTTAAGCCCAACCTATTGACTTTTTACTAAAACTATAAAGCCTGTTACTCTAACGGTCTCTACAAATTTAACGTCACCTCATTTGTTAAAATCCGTCAAGCTGTTTGGACTGCAGCGGTTTTTTAAATTTCTAAACCCCCACATCTCCGCCACTTTGAAAAATTTCCAAAACCTGAATCGACAAAAATATATAATATCAAACCCTCTTGAGTCTCCAGACAACCAATTTTTCAACAAAATTAAATAAAATGATGTATGCTATTTGCGAATAATCTGGTTTACTAGCTATTACGGGTTATATATGTCACCGTAAGATTGTCAAAACCGTTAGTTTATAAACTAACGCATTCGTTTGTAAAGTATCGACAAATTGTGAACCTGACAGGATTTAGAATTTTCGTTTCTTTTGTGCTTACATGTCAACCTAACACGATGACTATTCCGGGGCTTCGCTGCGCTCGTCCCTTCTAGTCTTCACCTAAGCTACCGCAGTGTTTGACCTGGTACTTCGTTTGCAATTCAAGTTTAAACCAGTTCACAATTTGACGGTTTTATTATAAACTAACGCGTCGTATCGTAAGCAGAACGGCACAGATTACATTTTATTGATAGTTTGTAAATTAACGAGAAAGAAAACGTTAGATTATAAACTAACGGTTTCGACAATGAAAGTTAAAGTAAAAAAGTAAAAGTAAAACGTATTTATTATCGCCATAACATATAAAATAACTGACAGTTATGAGACACATGATTAAAGTAAGTGGTGTAAGAGTGACTTTTCTGGTCTTCGGTGTCCCCTACACTAGGCAACGCCCATATCGCAGGGGACGGTAGGCAGCTTATAATAGAAAGAGGTACCGGAGGTCGTAGTTATTCACGTACAACCTATTTAAACCTTCAACAGTAACAATTTCCAGGTATTTCCAGCATGTTCTGTCGATGGAATGACGAATGTGAGGGTGGGCGAGAGGGTTTATCGAACCTGCTCACAAAAAATCATGAGAATCAGTTAAGAAATGCCGCCTTTAGAGGATAACATCCGGACACACATCCGGACATACGAAAGCATTTTTGCCTAATTGCTTCGCTCGCTCGGTCAACGAAACTTCATCACCATCTCATCCTGTCACACCTTAGCAGTTGTGGCTTCCAGTGCTCACGGTGGCGGCAGGGCGGTCTCTTTCTTAGTAACTTTATAAAAGTATAGAAAAAGTAGATGATTCCCGCAACTTCGACTACGGTCACTTAGGAATTATCATTTACCGGATCAAAAAGTATACACTAGTTTAACTAGGTCATAAATATGTAACAAACTATGGTGCTAGGTGAGCTGATTTTCATTAAAAACCATTCAGCCGTTTTTGCTTGAATAAGGAACTAACATCCAAGCATCACTCACAAAGTTTCACATTTATAGTAATAACACACCATAGAAAGAAGTAGACGCCGTAAGCACCCCAATATGTATGCGGACAAACCATGTCAATTCTTTGTCTGTTTGTTATCTATGAGTGCACGTGCGTGTGCGTGTTATCTATAGGAGCGACTGAGAGTAAGATGAATCGTCCTGCAACATGCGAAGTAGGTACACTTGCGGCATCTAACTAGAGTAATGGTCTGTGGTGGTATGTTTGAATTCAATTTGGTGTGTTTCCAGGTTCGGAGAATGCCGAGGGTGACAACCGAGTGTCACCGGAGAGGGCGAGGCACAAACTCCTGCGCCACATGCGCATGACTCCGAGCGTCAGCTCCGTGCAGGCGGAGGAGGGGACTCAGGTACAGGCAGCGTCAATTTATATTAATTCATATAAGGAACACCAACAGTATATATGTCATGGACCAAGTGACAAATCCGGGCATCATGAACAGTGCCCGAACATTATGAATAATGACAAACTACTTTATTACACCTAATTTATCACCTTCGCCTCTCATTTTGGGCATTATTCAAACTGCTCGGGCATTGTTTATAATGACCAATTAATTACATGATCCATAACAAATACAATGCACATTTTAATTGCATTATATATGGTTCTAATGTAAAAGCCTATCACAGGCTAACATATCATTCGCATGATTATATTAATATAGACATAAATTTATTATTTTATTTCTCAAATTGTTCTAATCAAAATTAATTATACAAATTCTAAAAAAAAAACATAACATAACATAAACAAGAATTCATGCAATATAAACAAACAAACTATAATGAAACTACTGTCAAAACTGTAAGTAAATTCAATACAATTCATTCATAATTAATTCAATAAAACGTATATTAAAAATGTGTCCACCAAAATCGATTATTTGAACAAGTTAAATTTGGAGGGGTCCAATCCTGTGATAAGTGATCTAAAGTAAACAACTGCCACACTACATGAGATGTCAAAACTGAGACATCACATTTTCATACAACTGCCGTCTTATTTCAGACTAAATGCAGCAAAATGATCTACACATTGTTCGATTTCCTGAACAGATGGTTACTCGAGTGGAGCCATTCAAAGCAGAATCCGCTTCAAAATGAAAACTACATGTGAGTATTCGTATGAAATGTGTATGCATTGATCAATGATCGTTCACACACACTTAGCTAACTTACCTCCTTATAACGACTCGTGAGTAGTAACCAACTTAGCAAACTTATATCATAATGTACTATTTTATTTATTTTGAGCCCTTGGTGTCCCACTGTTGGTCCGATAATGTACTTAAGATCTCCTTGGTATAGGTCAGCAACAGATTAGAAACTGCATCTCCTGCATGAGAAACAAGCGTGAAACCCCCTAAACCACGGAGCTCTTCTAAATAGACGATAGTAGTTTAGAAAGAGATGGGTAATACTGTTGAGGAAACATGGTGATTGTATACTCCTTGATTGAGGATTCCAGAATCAAAACCACCGCCTCTTAAAGTTTAATGTTCCAGCGCCATCAACTCGTTCGTCCAGTCGTTCGACGCGCTCGCGATCGCGCGCGGCAACTTGTCGTGCGGCGAGTTTGCGCGCGCGCTGCAGTATCTGGAGATGCACATGTTGCAGCACCAACGCTCGACGGAGGAGCTGCTGCCGCTCCTGGCCGAGGTCTATGCGCTGCTGGACGAACCGGACTCGGTTGCTGGTTAGTGACGTCATCCTATCTTCAGTACATGTTGCAGCACCAGCGCTCGACGGAGGAGCTGCTGCCGCTCCTGGCCGAGGTCTATGCGCTGCTGGACGAACCGGACTCGGTTGCTGGTTAGTGACGTCATCCTGTCTTCAGTACATGTTGCAGCACCAGCGCTCGACGGAGGAACTGCTGCCGCTCCCGGCCGAGGTCTATGCGCTGCTGGACGAACCGGACTCGGTTGCTGGTTAGTGACGTCATCCTGTCTTCAGTACATGTTGCAGCACCAGCGCTCGACGGAGGAACTGCTGCCGCTCCTGGCCGAGGTCTATGCACTGCTGGACGAACCGGACTCGGTTGCTGGTTAGTGACGTCATCCTGTCTTCAGTACATGTTGCAGCACCAGCGCTCGACGGAGGAGCTGCTGCCGCTCCTGGCCGAGGTCTATGCACTGCTGGACGAACCGGACTCGGTTGCTGGTTAGTGACGTCATCCTGTCTTCAGTACATGTTGCAGCACCAGCGCTCGACGGAGGAACTGCTGCCGCTCCTGGCCGAGGTCTATGCACTGCTGGACGAACCGGACTCGGTTGCTGGTTAGTGACGTCATCCTGTCTTCAGTACATGTTGCAGCACCAGCGCTCGACGGAGGAGCTGCTGCCGCTCCTGACCGAGGTCTATGCGCTGCTGGACGAACCGGACTCGGTTGCTGGTTAGTGACATCATCCTGTCTTCATGATCTAATTATAGTACAAAGAACCCCCGACAAAAGAGAGGGCTGTTAAGTTTATTTTGGACTACAACCGTTTGCACTAAATATAAGAATCGCCTAAGTTCTTTCCTAACTTGTTTAGGATGCTCCTAGCAGAAAAAAATATTGCACTTACCATAAGCCATTCCTAAGTCTACTAAGGAGATTCTTAACTTTATGAGCGCGATTAAGAAGCGCCTGAGTGTAGGCAATAGATAAGATGTGTTTTTTTGTAATCTGTTGATCATTTGTCTGTCAAAAAATTGTGTTTTGCGTGGACTAAGATAGGTTATGTATGAGTTAGGTTAGCGCAAACACAGGTCGCAATCACCATGGAATTTCCTTGAATTCATAGAAGAATTCAATTTTCATAATGAACGACACGTGAGAACTCGCATAACAAGACCACGATCAAACAGGATCCAAAAATTCCATGAAATTGACTTCTTCAAGTGGTATAGGATGTGCAAAAGTTCAGTATTGTGGATATTATACCAAATTGCCGAAGATTTGGAGTACACCAGTGACAGGTAAGCAGGTATCTAATATGATGTGATCTACTCTTGTTAGTCGTAGCATCGTGGGCTGTAACTTTTGAGATGATGCACTTGCCTTCTTCGAATAACAATCGATATTAACGAACGATAACGATTCATAATAAAATTTAATATTTTTATTGTATTGTAAAAACGTTTCGAATTCAAATCTGCCAGCTTAACAATTGACAAACAGAGCAAACAAAATATACCAAGGCGTTATATTTTATATCCTTCTAACTCACGACTGAATCACTTTTAAGTGAAAGCCAATAGTTATTTGTGTCACAAGGGAGCAAAATGATGTATTTACGGCGAGGGCGGTACATTGAATCCAGAGTGAAGCGAAGGTTACGCTCAGGATTGGGATTCTAATTAAGAATCCTAAGCGTAACGAAGGATTCAAGCGTTAACGCCCATGACGAAAATAATTTTGCTCCTAAGTTACACATACAACTTTTCACACCGAATATGAGGAAAATTGAAATAAAATGTTCCAAAAAATAATGAAATAACTATTTTTTTAGCTAGGCTGTTCTTAGGCTTAGGAATACCTTAACTCGGACAAGCCTATTCATTGATGCGTCGGGGTTGTTTTAAATTTATAGTTAAAGTTTACTCATTATCATCCTGATGTTACTTGTCATCCTGAAGCTCCCCTTCATCTTGATGTTCCTGCTCCACGTCATCCTGATTATCTTCGTCTTCATACTGAAGCTCCTCATGGATCTGATACTATGCTCCCCGTCTCCAAACTCTTCAGCAAGGGGTCGGCATAGTTGGTATGTTACAGCATGTTATGTCACCCCTCTAGATCTATCGTACTATACTATGATAATAAAGAGTACCCTTGTGCATATAATAATGCCATGTTTTAACACTATTTAATACTCAGATGTACCATTACTGGTTTGTTCCAGGGATCCTATCAATAAAGCGTTTTGAGCCGTCACTGAAGGAGCTGATACTAGCGCAAGTCGCGACCGGGAGGCTGCAAGACGCGGCGCTGTGCTACGAACGACTGGCGCAGGAGGGGCCGCTGGATACACGCAGCTTGCAGGTGACAAGAGTGTAGTTCCCTAGCCTTTTCGAGCCTTTTTATAAGCGAGCATAATTTAAACGCTTACTTATCATTCGCTCGTCATTTTTATTGGCCACTTCCCGTTGGCGGTTTTTCGTGCGGGCGTCAAAAGGCGGGGGAAGTCAAAAGAGGACTTTGACTCCGAAGGAAGTCAGCTCTTGCGGTGGCGCCATCTTGCAAAAACAAATTGGGTAAGGCTGGTTGTGTAACGCTTCCGAAGCTGCTTTATTTTGACCAAAAGGTTAGCCATTTGCTTATACGCCGGCCCGGGCCATTAATTAAGTGCCTCATTTAATCAAATAACGACGACATATGCTCTTATTTCCGTCGACACTGCCGCGTCGACATATTGAGAAATATTTCTCTCGGTACGAGTCTAGGGCGTATCCAGGATTTCAGCTAGGGGGGGGGGGGGGGGGCAGCTCATACCTGTTTCGAGAACATACACGTTTTTAATTCCCACTTGCCAGGAAAATTGACGTTTATTTTATCTTCTAGGGGGGCAGCAGCCCTCCCCTGCCCCTACCTGGGTACGCCCATGGTACGAGTGGCAATGGGTTAGGGTGCAGGCCGTATTAGTTTTACATCTCCTTTAGGCCTATTCCTCCAATGTTAATAAGATAATTTTGGCATAGTTTTCAATTGTACGTTTAATGTCAGATTTATCAATTTTTATCTCGGAGGATTAGCTCCGGGTTAAGAGAGATCGCGAGTGGGCTTTAACACTTTATCGGGGATCACCATGAGGAAGTTTTCATTTATACTTTATGATCAATACTATGGAATATAATTAACTTCAACCAGGCAAAAGTTTGATATGGTGTTGACGCATTCCAGGGCTCAATAGACGTGTACCTCAGCATCGACCAGCCGTTCACCGCGTACCGGCTGCTGAGCGAGCACGGCGCGGGCGACTCCAGCGTGCACGAGATGGCGGCGGAGGCGCTGTGGCGGCTCGGCAGGTTCGAGCAGCTGGAGGAACTGACTAACAAGAATATTGTGAGTTCGCCATAAACAAGCATTTATGTACAGGCACATACATTGCTTCTGGCCCCACACTAGGATACCCTGCGTCGTGGGAAGCAGGAACAGCGTCATACATATCTTAGACCTGGGGTTGTTTTTATTACTTCCTCCCCAGCCGGGATTAGAACCCGGGACCTATCGCTTGGGAAGCAGAGCCTCGAACCGCAACGCCACAGAGATCGTCGACTAAAACAGAATGGGGAAGACAACCACGTTACTGTAGTCATATACGGAAATACCAGCATCTCAACCTTGTCTACACGCAGCCCCAAATAAGATGAAGATCCCCCCGTACAAATCATATATGATCCTCGCTCACAAGGAAACGTCTGAGAAGAGGAACTGCTCTTCATCTGTTTATTAACCCCAATCATTTGGTCTCATTGTTCATCATCTCACTTTTACGGAGCCTCCTCTGACCTATCCTCCTTCCCTATGCCTGGCATTGTGCTTATCTTATATATCAATAAACACCCTCGATTCTCGCTCTCTGAAGTCTTCCGATATGATGGGCGAGGACGTCTGTCGAACATGTGTTACTCGTACAAATAGTTTACAGGTGTCGACGTGCTTCCGTTTATTACATACTCGTAGCAAATAACTCTCCATCTCAATATGACAAGACAAACAGGCAAATGTATTTTCACTTTTGCAACGTTAATATTATTTGAACGCTCACAGCCGCCGTCCCGCGAGAACTGGGGCCTGCTCATGGGCCGCGTGCTGCTCTCGTTCCGCGCTCGCGACCACGCCGCCTTCGACGCGTCGTGCCGGCGCGGCGTCGCTCGCCTGCTCTCGCTCTCGCAGATGCGAGCTTCGAGCGGGTGCGAGGGAGAGAGCGCGTTGAGGAGTGGATATCAGACGGTGCTAGGCTTGCATGCGGTGCAAGAGGCGAGGAGCGCTGAGGCTGCGATGAACAGGTATTGGCTGACTAAGCAAAACTTTTCAGATGGCGCCACTATCTGGCTACCCACTGGAGAGCGCAATCAGCTGTCAGCCATTTCTAGCACTAAACTAAAACCCGTTTTGCCAGAGGCAATTATAAGGAGAGCGACATCTTCGGGAGTAAAGTAAAAGGCTTGAGATGCGCGCAAATACTAGACTAATTTATTATAGGAAATACTATAAGCTTATATACAACTTATATAAAATATACCTTATAAATCTGTGACGGTCGTAAACTTATCTTAACATTACGTGGAAATATGACTAACATAGTCGACCGGCACACCCGTCAAGTGCGAGTAGGATGTCGGACCCGAGCGCGAACGGTTCCATACCATTGTACACGGGAAAGCGTAAAACGACAGTCTTGTACGAGTATACCTTTTTATTTTTTTATGATAGGACTACATTCAAGGCCGTACATTGAAGAATTGAAAAAATTGTTTTGTTTATGTAGTACCTATGTAAGTATTGAACTCAGGTTAACGAAACTCTTTGTTCATTGAAATCGGAAGTGGATAGAAATTGAGTAACTTATTTACCGAAATAAAATCAAATATGATAAAAAACTTAATATTATTTATTATAATTCGGATGAGCAATTAAAGATGTTTTCCGATAAGATCGGGGGAGTCCAGTTTTCACCGATAAACAAATAAAACAAAATTGCTAAGAAAATGGCCATACCAATAATTTCTTGTATGGGTACATTACATTCTTAAAAACAGACATGTTTCATTATTTGTTGTAAAAGCGGCAATAGAAAAACACTTGTAATACTTTATTACTTGTAATTCTTTATTACTTGTAGTACTTTATTGCACAAAACAGTGAAAACAAAACAATTTTTTTTTTTTATTATAAACCCTCTGTGACAATTTCAGCTCTCTACCTATTTTGGTTGATCCGGTAAAGCCCGGTGACAGACGGGCAGCCGAACAGTGGAGGCTTAGTAAAAGCAGGGACCCCCGAGTCAGGAACTCTAAAAAGATGTAATATCTCTGCAGACTCCAGTCAATGGGCGACGGCTCGGAGCAGTCGTCAGTGATCATCTCGGATCTGCTGGAGGACTGGCGGCGCCGGCTGTCGTGTGTGCAGCCCGGGGTGCGCACGGTGGAGCCGCTGCTGCGTCTGCGCAGGATACTCTTGCAGCAGGCCCAGGTAGGCACCCACTACACCCATAGCGCTTAACTGTGTAGGTTCCTGCGGTATAGAGCGGTTCCGGGGGCCGACACTACATACATGCCATCCGTACATTGAAGTCATGCAGACTTCACGACTACCGCAGGACGCCACTCAGTCAACAAGAGCCGTAGGGGTAGACTATGATTCAGTATCGAGTGTTGGCTCAATCTCAAGCTGATTTGCTGTAGACAGAGACAAAACTTATCCAATTACAATGAAAACAACTGAACGAAGTATAAACTTATGCTCGACTGACTATCACGATGATATATATGATGATGAGCTAACGGGTGTCTGATGATGTCAGGAGCTGCTGGAGCCGACCCACCCGGACACCGCGGGTAAGCTGAGTTCCTGCGTCGGCGATCTTTGGCTGCAGAGTGCTAAATATGCGAGGAAAGAAGGACTACTACAGCAGGTAAATATTTGCTTTGATATTCGCACTTTGAAGCTACTCAAAATAATAAGTTATGTTAAAATCGTGTTCGACATAAATGTGTAACGTGATACCCTTTTTCCTAGCTCAGTCTGGTTATCATGCTATACGAAGACCTTTTGCGATGAGCAAATGGGCCAATTTAAAATACCCTAGACATGGTGGTTTTACCTGCATAGGACCTACCATTAATTTATTTATAATTTATGTAAAAGCAATCTGATTTCCTTATTCGTTGTATCTTTCTCAGTAATCAGTTTCTAATTAAGTCACGAGGGACATGAGGACCAACGAAATCCCTTCATCCAGTCCTGTATGTTTGTCCTCTTCACAGAATCATAGAATTGAATCGAGAGAACTTTGTCGTCAGAACTAGAAATAGCGACATTGCAAACATTCAAGATCCGAGGATAGTCCCTTTATTTTTTTTCGTATGTACAGTTTGTACATAATTAATAACGACCTACTTTTAATTTGTTAGCGTTGCACTTAGCATGACGTTAGTACCTATACAAAAACAAGCAGTAGCAATACGATATTGATCGGGTTAACATCTACCAAGAAAGACTTGCCTAATTTATCTGTATTTCGTGTTATTAAGTGACAATATAGTGCTTTACTGAACTTTGGTGATCTTTCTCTAACTAACTACAACAACTACAACAACCCATCATAGCTACCAGAGCTTAAACATAACTTCCGATAACATCTTCAAGACGTGCGGCCACTACACCGTACATCTTTATGGTCCTTCGAGCATCGAGAAGCAAGTGCCACAAACTAAGCGATTCTTTGTTCCTTCTATTCCTCACTGATAACGGATCGGTTCTTTCGGCCTCCACCAGCGGAATCACCGAATTGAATTGAGAAGTCGTAAACATCGGTGCAGGGACGGAGGGGATTGAGATTCACGGCCGTGATCACTTGCATCCATTATCCAGCGAGCTCTGAACTGAAACTACTTACTTCAATCAACAACAACTTAACCTTTTCACGTTACTGTGAACTGCAGGACGTGAAAGTGAACAAACAATAACAACTTTACCTTTTCGCGTTACTGTGAACTGCAGGACGGGAAAGGAGGACAACTAAACTTCGCCGAATCCCTGAGCGTTCAAACTTGAGGAACATCATGGAACATCTAACTTTACAACTTGAACTTTTTAACAAATTCAAACAAGGATGCATTAATTATGGGAAGGACGGCTCATCAAGGAAGACTAAGGACTACCTATCGAATACGCTCTCCAAATTCGACGACTACTGGCAGGAGTTTGAAGAAAGGCATGGAACAATTGTGGCCACGGTTCCTGAAAAGAACATCAAGTACTTTACCGATGACGTCTATGCTATGACTAAGAAAATGTATGAAAAAACGAAAGATGACATTTTGAAGAAACTGCAAGTTCTTCAAGGGTTAAAACCAACCCCTACCGACTACAACATCAACTTTGATTTGGCGGGGATCCCAGAGGCTAATGAAAACAACATCAACTTACTTATGTTCAAGCAAGAAATTAACATCAAAGCGCTTGATCGCGCCATGGCGAAAATCGATTTTCAGTCCATCACTGAAAAATGGGAACTGGAAGATTGTTTAGCCATCTTAAAGTCGAAATGGGAACCTGTCGACAAACTGCACTGTGAGATTGAGGCAAGTCTGGCGGGGGTCCAGTGTGAGTCATACAACTGTCTTTTCCTGAAAGGCGAACAGGATTATGAACAATTACGCAAACAACTAAAAAACAAACTACATTCAACAATGCACTATCAGCACTCTGCGCCGCGAGTCGACATACCGGAATTTAAAGGAGACTACAGACAGTGGATTTCTTTTAAAGATCTATTTACGGAAACAATCCACAACAACCCCACTATAAACAAGGCGCAAAAGATGCAGCATCTAAAGACGAAACTTCATGGTGAAGCTGAGAGGATTGTTCAACACCTATCGATCAGCGCGGATAACTACGATTCATGCTGGGCACTTTTAGTGCAAAGATACGACAATCGTCATCTGCAATTTGTGACCTTCATGAACACCATAATGCATTTGCCCAACATACAACAACGCGACGCGTTCAACTTAAAAAAGATGCATGACGTCATAAACGAAGCTGTCAACGGTTTCGTGAATATCGGCCTAGACGTACAAACATGGGACCCCATCATTGTGTATTTGATGTCGCAAAAACTGGACGCAACTTCCTATGAGGACTATGTGAAGACTCGGGTTGATCAACGAGCGATTCCGAAACTTGAAGAATTTTTAAAATATTTGGAGGGAGCATTTCTCGCCTTTGAAGCAAAGAAAAGCACAAGAAAAGAAAACTCAACGAAGCCCTTCTCCATCCCGTCGAATAAACAAACTCAAGAAAAAAAACATTTTGACTACAAACCAACATTTAACAAAATCTGTCATACAACTTATGGACAATGTCCTTTATGCAGCGAAAATCATGTTTTGATGCAATGTCCGAAGTTCGTCGACATGGATACAGCGAAAAGAAACGGCACAATTGCGAAACTTCGTTTATGCAAAAACTGTCTTTTTAGCCACGGCTCGGACGCTTGCAAATCAGCGAAAACATGCAAAGAGTGCAATTTGAAACATCATACGATGCTTCATTACGCAAAGAAAACAACTGCAAACATAAACATCTCAACTCAGCAATCATCCAATTCGGGTCAAGCAAATACTTCAAATCACGCACCAACTAACGATAAAGAGATTTTATTAACAACAGTTCAATTGAATATTAAATCTATTGACGGAACTTACCAAAATCTTCGCGGACTTCTGGATCAAGGAGCACAAGTAAACCTGATCTCGGAAAGGGCGGTTCATCTTCTAAAACTACCCCGAAAGAAATTTAATGCTAGCGTCAATGGAATTGGATCATCTTCAGGGGAATGCAAAGGAAGGCTTCAAATAAACTGTAAATCAATTAACTCGGATTACACGTTTGAAACTCAAGCGCTGATTATGAAAAAAGTAACTAACAACTTACCGAACGTGTCATTCCCCAAGGCTAACTGGCCTCATTTAAGCAACTTAAAACTCGCCGATCCGGAGTATAACATCTCTCAAAACATAGATTTCTTACTTGGGGCAGGAGTGTACGCTGAAATAATTCTGGACGGCTTACTGAAAGGCAATCAACAAGCCCGTATTGCACAACAAACGCAGTTGGGGTGGATATTATGTGGCAGCATAACTAAATCATACTGCTGTAATGTAACTTTGATTGACCTACAAGAACTAACACGCTTTTGGGAAACCGAAGACATCTCCCAGCAGCAACCGGATACGCCAAGGGAAGAGCAATGTGAAGAGTTTTACAAGAAGACTGTTCAGCGTAATTCTCAAGGACAATACATTGTTCAGATGCCCTTATGTTCGGATTTTGAGAGAAAACTTGGCTATTCAAAAAACATAGCCATCTCGCAATTTCTTCAACTTGAAAAGAGACTGGAGAGAAAACAACAACTAGCAACCATGTATCGAGATTTCATGAAAGAATACGAAGATTTAGGTCACATGGCGCCATCACAGACCACAACATCAGCTCTTCAGTGTTTTCTCCCACATCATGGAGTGTTGAGAGAAAGTTCAACTACAACCAAACTTCGAACAGTGTTTAACGCATCTCAGAAGACATCTAGCGGCTACAGCCTCAACAGCCTGCTAGAGAAGGGTCCGAACCTACAAAAAGACATTCAAGCATTGATTTTGAAGTGGAGAACTTACCGCTATGCCTTCACAGCGGACATTGAAAAAATGTACCGTTGCCTCTGGATTCAGGAAGAACAACGAGACCTGACGAAAATCATCTGGAGAGCCTCACCAACAGAAAACATGCAAGAATACAAATTACGAACTTTAACCTACGGTACTAAGTGTGCTCCATGGCTGGCGATGAGAACTTTGAAACAATTAGCTAGTGATGATGGAGACAAGGTACCATATCCAGGTGCAGCAGTGACCTTGACTCAAGAGTTCTACATGGACGACCTGATCAGCGGTCATTCGTCTCTGGAAGAAGCTAAAAAGCTACAAAAATCACTCATCATGTTGCTACAAAGAGGCGGCATGAACCTAAGAAAGTGGAGCGGAAATCACCCTGCTCTGCTAGAGGAACTAACTGAAGAGCAAATTTCGACAAAAAACAACTTTGAATTTAAATACGAAGAATCACAGAAAACCCTTGGTCTAACCTGGAACCCGGAAGCGGATACATTCAAGTTTAACTGGCCACTCCAACAAACCTCAAAACTAACAAAACGAACACTCCTATCAGAGATTTCCAAACTTTATGACCCGTTGGGCTGGCTATCTCCCGTTACACTAACTGCCAAGCTTATCTTTCAAAAACTATGGATAAGTAACCTGAGATGGGATGAAGAGGTACCAATGGAGGTTAAAACAGAATGGCTTAAACTGAAAGGTGAAATACCAATCATTCCGGAAATGCGAATTCCCAGATGGATTGCCGGATTAAATAACAACATCGAGCTATTGGGATTTAGCGACGCAAGTGAATAAGCGTACTCCTGCGTTGTCTACAGCCGAGTCCTAAATGAACACGGAGAGTTTGTTTTAACCCTACTGATCGCAAGAACTCGTGTGGCGCCAATATCACAGAAAATAAGCCTACCAAGAATGGAACTATGTGGCGCTCTCCTGTTAGCGGAAGTAATGAAAAAAGTTCAAACAGCTCTCGCCGGCTACAACATAATCAAACGAGCGTGGTGCGACTCACAAGTGGTGCTAGCATGGATACAAGGTGAATCATCGCGGTGGGAAACCTACGTAGCAAACAGAGTCAATAAAATAAAACTTATATTGCCAGCTAACACTTGGCAATACGTGAAATCGGAGCTCAACCCAGCTGATTGTGCATCCAGAGGTTTACAACCAAGTAAACTACTCAACTTTAGCCTTTGGTGGCAGGGCCCAGAGTTCCTAAAGGACCCCGAATATACCCTACAAGAAACATCAACATCGTCTCAACAATGCCTCTATACAAACTTAACAGAAAGCAAAGAAAGCGAGAAACATAACAGCAACATAATAACTATCAATAAAAAACCCGAGAATTTTATAGAAACATTACTGGTGAATAACAGTAATTTGACCCGAGTTCGCCGAGTCATTGCCTGGATTTTGCGCTTCGTCACAAAAACGCAATCTACTGCAAGTCAACAAATACCTCACATAACAACAAACGAATTGACCAAAGCGAATGAACTGATAATTAAATACGTGCAGGAAAAGGAATTTGAGGTCGACTACAAGCTACTTCAGAACAATAAACCTTTACCTTCAAAAAGCAACATCAATAAACTTAACCCTTACATGGACGAGAACAACATTATGCGTGTGGGAGGTCGACTGAACAAATCAATATTACCAGGTGGCATGAAAAATCCTGTAATTCTCTCACGCAACGGAAGATTTACAAAACTTATGATCGAGCACGCGCATCTTTCGACATTGCATGGCGGAGCGCGGCTCACACTAACATACATACGGCAGCGGTACTGGATAATCGGGGGCAATAGAGCCGTCAAATCCATCTTGCACAACTGTGTTCGATGTCGTCGCTTCGGTCCTCATAAAAATTATCAACTGATGGGAGACTTACCGAAGCAACGCATCACCCCATCGAAGCCATTTACGCACACCGGCGTGGACTTTACGGGCAGCATTGACATCAAACTAAACAAAGGAAGAGGAGTGAAAACATCCAAGGGCTACATCGCAGTCTTTGTGTGTTTGGCCACGAAGGCTGTACACCTTGAACTTGTATCCGATCTCAGTACGGAAACATTCCTCGCCGCATTCCAGAGAATGTGCCCTAGGCGCGGGACGCCGAAATGTGTATATTCAGACTGCGGAACCAACTTTATTGGAGCTTCAAGGGTGCTTCGACAAGAGTTCGTCGACTTTAAGAAGATGATGACTGAAAAATTCTTCAACGAAATCAGTAAAATGGAGGTGACTTGGCGGTTTAACGCACCATCATGGCCGACAGCCGGAGGACTATGGGAGGCTGCGGTCAAATCCATGAAACACCATCTTCGCCGAGTACTGGGGGAACAGAAATTAACCTATGAAGAGTTCCTAACTTTGCTAACGAAAATCGAAGCATGCCTTAACTCAAGGCCACTGTGCCCCTTAACTGAAGATCCAGAGGAATTTTACAACTGCCTGACACCCGGGCACTTCCTCACCGGTGGCGCAACGTTGACACCACCGTTATCGGATTATACGGACATCAGGAGCATCGACATACGGCGCCGCTGGCAATTAACTGAACATATGGCACAACAATTTTGGAAAAACTGGTCAAACGATTATCTAAATCAACTTCAAACTAGATGCAAGTGGAACAAGCCTAACAAAAACATCAAGATAGGAGATGTTGTCTTGGTTAAGGAAGACAACCTCCCCCCCGCAAAATGGGCAATGGGACGTGTGATGGAGGTTCACCCCGGCGCTGATGGCTACGTACGCGTAACTACTTTAAAAACTCAAACTGGAACGATCAAAAGACCCGTAACAAAACTATCATTATTGCCTACCGAATCGGAAAAGAATGAAAACAGAACAAAGTACGACGAAAAACATGTGGACCCGAACAGCAATAACATGAAAACCCAAAGAAAGGTTCAAAGGGTCTACGCGGCTTTCTCTGTTCTGACGACGATGCTATTAATGTTTACATTCATCACTGGAACGTACGCAACTTCAACAAAAACACAAATAACCAAGGTGGAACCCGAGCGGCCGATTTACTACGATAAGCTAGGAGCGCTTCAAGTTACACACGATGAATGGACATTAGTCATGTATTATAACTTAACTAACTACTGGGATGGAATTCGACGAATGGAAGGATATCTCAACGACATTAATAATTTCTGCCAAAAAACGGACCCCAGATACTGCAAAACGACACTGGATCAACTTTACTACGAGAACGAAGAACTTAAAACATACAATACTATGCTACTGTCTCCACAAGCCCACCTAGGCGAGAGAAGAAAGAAACGGGGACTGATCGACGGAGTAGGCTACGTCGCAAACAGCCTGTTTGGAGTGCTGGATCAGCGATTTGCGGAAAAATGTCAAGATGATATTCAATCGGTGCAAGAAAACGAAAAATACTTATTACAATTTATAAAAAATCAGACCTCAATAGTCGAACTCCAAAACGACTTACTCAAGAAAAATGAAAATAATATACAACAACAGTTCAACATGATCGACGGCTTTATCAATCAAACCAACATTAACTTTGCCACAATTAAAGAAGAATTAGAAGTCGTAATGGCGACAACCTACTTCAGCTCGGCATCCCTGTCAGCCTACATGCTTATTAACAACTTGAAAAAAATACAAGAAATAATTTTCAATACCCTCACTGACGTGTACCAAGGACACATTGACGTTCATTTGATTACACCTACTAAGTTAATGGAACAACTGAAAAACATAAACGAACAACTACCGAAGACCCTGTCAATCCCGGGCGACACTGATGTCACGAAGAGCATCAAGGAATTATACAAGCTTTTGAAGGTCAGAGCTAGGGTCACAACTAATTATTTTCTGTTTCAAATCCAAATACCATTGGTGGCGGAAGGGGACTACGCTCTATATCGGATCATTCCACTGCCGATCAAGATGGGCGCTGAAATAGTCATAATCCAACCGAGAACCCCATACCTAGCAACAGACTTCAAAAAGAATACCTACATGTCGATAACTGATGAAAATTTACGCTCCTGTACTGTACACAATCAAGACCAGTACATCTGTCAACAGAATGTGCCGATCTACAATCTTCATAACAACATTGACAAAACTCCGTGCGAAGCAAAGTTACTGGGTCACACAACGACCTTGCCCTGTGACGTTAAACCGGCGTCATGCAAGACAGAGTGGATCGAGTTGCACCTAACGAACAGTTGGCTGGCAACATGCTGCGGGACATGCACTATACGGACTATCTGCAACGAAGACATCGCATCATACACGCTCACATCTGCCGCTATCATAACAATATCACAGGGGTGTGTGCTACAGTCCGATGATCTAAGCATCTTCGCACACAACAAATACAAAAGTAATGCAACAATAAACTATAACATTCCGGAAGCAACAATAAACTCTACTGTAAACAACATAGTGAGCCTGACCTATCCTAAGGTGCCTTATCAACTTACGAGCGAAAATGCTGACATGAAGAAACTCAGAGAACAGGTTGAATTTCAGAAGAGAAAGGAAAATAGCCTGCCCGCCAACTTAACAAGACATGATCTGCACCACTACGTGGTTGGCTACTCGATGGTCACCGTCCTCATCATCGTCGGCATCGTGTGGGTGGCGAAGACTCACTGCCTTCCAAAATGTACGAGAAAACATAATGCAGTCAGAGAGCGGCGCGAGCAAATCGAGCTATCAACGATAAGCACAGAACTGCAGAATCAGCAAAAACCTACACGGGGCAATCCGAGACCGATGACGCCTCGAGCGGATGCATCGCGGCGGGACTTTATTCTCGGTGCAGACAATTTAGTTTTTAATTTTGATTAATTTTATTGTTAAGGCAAATCTTTCTTATCATACTTTTATCTTTTCTTGGGGCTTCCAAGATGTACAGTTTGTACATAATTAATAACGACCTACTTTTAATTTGTTAGCGTTGCACTTAGCATGACGTTAGTACCTATACAAAAACAAGCAGTAGCAATACGATATTGATCGGGTTAACATCTACCAAGAAAGACTTGCCTAATTTATCTGTATTTCGTGTTATTAAGTGACAATATAGTGCTTTACTGAACTTTGGTGATCTTTCTCTAACTAACTACAACAACTACAACAACCCATCATAGCTACCAGAGCTTAAACATAACTTCCGATAACATCTTCAAGACGTGCGGCCACTACACCGTACATCGTACCACCTGCTCGAAAATTACACTTTATATATCATGCAAACCTTACCTAAAGCAAGTCACAAAGCTCTAAGTCATAGCGGTCATATAAAGTTGTACTGAATTTCATGATATCTCAGCCTAGATCAATCCAGGGTTTAAAGTGATTTTATCTTCCCATTATTACCATTATGCACCAAGGGGATAAAGCACTGTTTTTTGTCATGGGCGCGATATTGAATCCTGAACGTAACGAAGGACTCCAGATTTGGCATCCACTTGGCGCATAATCTTCTATTTCTTCGCCGCGCCGGCCGATATTTGAACCCGCAGTGATTTTTGAACGTCTTATTTTAAACGTCAGGCCTACATGTACGTGCTGAAGGGCTCGCACTACCAGCCGGCCGGGCTGGCGGTGTCGGCGGCGCGTGTGTACTGGGCGCGCGGCCAGCGAGACCTCGCCTTCACGCAGCTGAGTCGAGGCGTGGCGCAGCTGGAGACGCACCACAAGTAACTACTACTACTACTGTAGTACAGCCGGGCTGGCGGTGTCGGCGGCGCGTGTGTACTGGGCGCGCGGCCAGCGAGACCTCGCCTTCACGCAGCTGAGTCGAGGCGTGGCGCAGCTGGAGACGCACCACAAGTAACTACTACTACTACTGTAGTACAGCCGGGCTGGCGGTGTCGGCGGCGCGTGTGTACTGGGCGCGCGGCCAGCGAGACCTCGCCTTCACGCAGCTGAGTCGAGGCGTGGCGCAGCTGGAGACGCACCACAAGTAACTACTACTACTACTGTAGTACAGCCGGGCTGGCGGTGTCGGCGGCGCGTGTGTACTGGGCGCGCGGCCAGCGAGACCTCGCCTTCACGCAGCTGAGTCGAGGCGTGGCGCAGCTGGAGACGCACCACAAGTAACTACTACTACTACTGTAGTACAGCCGGGCTGGCGGTGTCGGCGGCGCGTGTGAACTGGGCGCGCGGCCAGCGAGACCTCGCCTTCACGCAGCTGAGTCGAGGCGTCGCGCAGCTGGAGACGCACCACAAGTAACTACTACTACTACTGTAGTACAGCCGGGCTGGCGGTGTCGGCGGCGCGTGTGTACTTGGCGCGCGGCCAGCGAGACCTCGCCTTCACGCAGCTGAGTCGAGGCGTGGCGCAGCTGGAGACGCACCACAAGTAACTACTACTACTACTACTGTAGTACAGCCGGGCTGGCGGTGTCGGCGGCGCGTGTCTACTGGGCGCGCGGCCAGCGAGACCTCGCCTTCACGCAGCTGAGTCGAGGCGTGGCGCAGCTGGAGACGCACCACAAGTAACAACTACTACTACTGTAGTACAGCCGGGCTGGCGGTGTCGGCGGCGCGTGTGTACTGGGCGCGCGGCCAGCGAGACCTCGCCTTCACGCAGATGATTCGAGGCGTGGCGCAGCTGGAGACGCACCACAAGTAACTACTACTACTACTACTGTAGTACAGCCGGGCTGGCGGTGTCGGCGGCGCGTGTGTACTGGGCGCACGGCCAGCGAGACCTCGCCTTCACGCAGCTGAGTCGAGGCGTGGCGCAGCTGGAGACGCACCACAAGTAACTACTACTACTACTACTGTAGTACAGCCGGGCTGGCGGTGTCGGCGGCGCGTGTGTACTGGGCGCACGGCCAGCGAGACCTCGCCTTCACGCAGCTGAGTCGAGGCGTGGCGCAGCTGGAGACGCACCACAAGTAACTACTACTACTACTACTACTGTAGTACAGCCGGGCTGGCGGTGTCGACAGCGCGTGTGTACTGGGCGCGCGGCAAGCGAGACCTCGCCTTCACGCAGCTGAGTCGAGGCGTGGTGCAGCTGGAGACGCACCACAAGTAACTACTACTACTACTACTGTAGTACAGCCGGGCTGGCGGTGTCGGCGGCGCGTGTGTACTGGGCGCACGGCCAGCGAGACCTCGCCTTCACGCAGCTGAGTCGAGGCGTGGCGCAGCTGGAGACGCACCACAAGTAACTACTACTACTACTGTAGTACAGCCGGGCTGGCGGTGTCGGCGGCGCGTGTGTACTGGGCGCGCGGCCAGCGAGACCTCGCCTTCACGCAGCTGAGTCGAGGCGTGGCACAGCTGGAGACGCACCACAAGTAACTACTACTACTACTACTACTGTAGTACAGCCGGGCTGGCGGTGTCGGCGGCGCGTGTGTACTGGGCGCGCGGCCAGCGAGACCTCGCCTTCACGCAGCTGAGTCGAGGCGTGGCGCAGCTGGAGACGCACCACAAGTAACTACTACTACTACTACTACTGTAGTACAGCCGGGCTGGCGGTGTCGGCGGCGCGTGTGTACTGGGCGCGCGGCCAGCGAGACCTCGCCTTCACGCAGCTGAGTCGAGGCGTGGCGCAGCTGGAGACGCACCACAAGTAACTACTACTACTACTGTAGTACAGCCGGGCTGGCGGTGTCGGCGGCGCGTGTGTACTGGGCGCGCGGCCAGCGAGACCTCGCCTTCACGCAGCTGAGTCGAGGCGTGGCGCAGCTGGAGACGCACCACAAGTAACTACTACTACTACTACTACTGTAGTACAGCCGGGCTGGCGGTGTCGGCGGCGCGTGTGTACTGGGCGCACGGCCAGCGAGACCTCGCCTTCACGCAGCTGAGTCGAGGCGTGGCGCAGCTGGAGACGCACCACAAGTAACTACTACTACTACTGTAGTACAGCCGGGCTGGCGGTGTCGGCGGCGCGTGTGTACTGGGCGCGCGGCCAGCGAGACCTCGCCTTCACGCAGCTGAGTCGAGGCGTGGCGCAGCTGGAGACGCACCACAAGTAACTACTACTACTACTGTAGTACAGCCGGGCTGGCGGTGTCGGCGGCGCGTGTGTACTGGGCGCGCGGCCAGCGAGACCTCGCCTTCACGCAGCTGAGTCGAGGCGTGGCACAGCTGGAGACGCACCACAAGTAACTACTACTACTACTGTAGTACAGCCGGGCTGGCGGTGTCGGCGGCGCGTGTGTACTGGGCGCGCGGCCAGCGAGACCTCGCCTTCACGCAGCTGAGTCGAGGCGTGGCGCAGCTGGAGACGCACCACAAGGAACTACTACTACTACTACTACTGTAGTACAGCCGGGCTGGCGGTGTCGGCGGCGCGTGTGTACTGGGCGCGCGGCCAGCGAGACCTCGCCTTTACGCAGCTGAGTCGAGGCGTGGCGCAGCTGGAGACGCACCACAAGTAACTACTACTACTACTACTACTGTAGTACAGCCGGGCTGGCGGTGTCGGCGGCGCGTGTGTACTGGGCGCGCGGCCAGCAAGACCTCGCCTTCACGCAGCTGAGTCGAGGCGTGGCGCAGCTGGAGACGCACCACAAGTAACTACTACTACTACTACTGTAGTACAGCCGGGCTGGCGGTATCGGCGGCGCGTGTGTACTGGGCGCGCGGCCAGCGAGACCTCGCCTTCACGCAGCTGAGTCGAGGCGTGGCGCAGCTGGAGACGCACCACAAGTAACTACTACTACTACTGTAGTACAGCCGGGCTGGCGTTGTCGGCGGCGCGTGTGTACTGGGCGCGTGGCCAGCGACACCTCGCCTTCACGCAGCTGAGTCGAGGCGTGGCGCAGCTGGAGACGCACCACAAGTAACTACTACTACTACTACTACTGTAGTACAGCCGGGCTGGCGGTGTCGGCGGCGCGTGTGTACTGGGCGCGCGGCCAGCGAGACCTCGCCTTCACGCAGCTGAGTCGAGGCGTGGCGCAGCTGGAGACGCACCACAAGTAACTACTACTACTACTACTACTGTAGTACAGCCGGGCTGGCGGTGTCGGCAGCGCGTGTGTACTGGGCGCGCGGCCAGCGAGACCTCGCCTTCACGCAGCTGAGTCGAGGCGTGGTGCAGCTGGAGACGCACCACAAGTAACTACTACTACTACTACTGTAGTACAGCCGGGCTGGCGGTGTCGGCGGCGCGTGTGTACTGGGCGCACGGCCAGCGAGACCTCGCCTTCACGCAGCTGAGTCGAGGCGTGGCGCAGCTGGAGACGCACCACAAGTAACTACTACTACTACTGTAGTACAGCCGGGCTGGCGGTGTCGGCGGCGCGTGTGTACTGGGCGCGCGGCCAGCGAGACCTCGCCTTCACGCAGCTGAGTCGAGGCGTGGCACAGCTGGAGACGCACCACAAGTTACTACTACTACTGTAGTACAGCCGGGCTGGCGGTGTCGGCGGCGCGTGTGTACTGGGCGCGCGGCCAGCGAGACCTCGCCTTCACGCAGCTGAGTCGAGGCGTGGCGCAGCTGGAGACGCACCACAAGTAACTACTACTACTACTACTACTGTAGTACAGCCGGGCTGGCGGTGTCGGCGGCGCGTGTGTACTGGGCGCACGGCCAGCGAGACCTCGCCTTCACGCAGCTGAGTCGAGGCGTGGCGCAGCTGGAGACGCACCACAAGTAACTACTACTACTACTGTAGTACAGCCGGGCTGGCGGTGTCGGCGGCGCGTGTGTACTAGGCGCGCGGCCAGCGAGACCTCGCCTTCACGCAGCTGAGTCGAGGCGTGGCACAGCTGGAGACGCACCACCAGTAACTACTACTACTACTGTAGTAGAGCCGGGCTGGCGGTGTCGGCGGCGCGTGTGTACTGGGCGCGCGGCCAGCGAGACCTCGCCTTCACGCAGCTGAGTCGAGGCGTGGCGCAGCTGGAGACGCACCACAAGTAACTACTACTACTACTACTACTGTAGTACAGCCGGGCTGGCGGTGTCGGCGGCGCGTGTGTACTGGGCGCGCGGCCAGCGAGACCTCGCCTTCACGCAGCTGAGTCGAGGCGTGGCGCAGCTGGAGACGCACCACAAGTAACTACTACTACTACTACTACTGTAGTACAGCCGGGCTGGCGGTGTCGGCGGCGCGTGTGTACTGGGCGCGCGGCCAGCGAGACCTCGCTTTCACGCAGCTGAGTCGAGGCGTGGCGCAGCTGGAGACGCACCACAAGTAACTACTACTACTACTGTAGTACAGCCGGGCTGGCGGTGTCGGCGGCGCGTGTGTACTGGGCGCGCGGCCAGCGAGACCTCGCCTTCACGCAGCTGAGTCGAGGCGTGGCGCAGCTGGAGACGCACCACAAGTAACTACTACTACTACTACTGTAGTACAGCCGGGCTGGCGGTGTCGGCGGCGCGTGTGTACTGGGCGCACGGCCAGCGAGACCTCGCCTTCACGCAGCTGAGTCGAGGCGTGGCGCAGCTGGAGACGCACCACAAGTAACTACTACTACTACTACTACTGTAGTACAGCCGGGCTGGCGGTGTCGGTGGCGCGTGTGTACTGGGCGCGCGGCCAGCGAGACCTCGCCTTCACGCAGCTGAGTCGAGGCGTGGCGCAGCTGGAGACGCACCACAAGTAACTACTACTACTACTGTAGTACAGCCGGGCTGGCGGTGTCGGCGGCGCGTGTGTACTGGGCGCGCGGCCAGCGAGACCTCGCCTTCACGCAGCTGAGTCGAGGCGTGGCGCAGCTGGAGACGCACCACAAGTAACTACTACTACTACTACTACTACTGTAGTACAGCCGGGCTGGCGGTGTCGGCAGCGCGTGTGTACTGGGCGCGCGGCCAGCGAGACCTCGCCTTCACGCAGCTGAGTCGAGGCGTGGTGCAGCTGGAGACGCACCACAAGTAACTACTACTACTACTACTGTAGTACAGTCGGGCTGGCGGTGTCGGCGGCGCGTGTGTACTGGGCGCACGGCCAGCGAGACCTCGCCTTCACGCAGCTGAGTCGAGGCGTGGCGCAGCTGGAGACGCACCACAAGTAACTACTACTACTACTGTAGTACAGCCGGGCTGGCGGTGTCGGCGGCGCGTGTGTACTGGGCGCGCGGCCAGCGAGACCTCGCCTTCACGCAGCTGAGTCGAGGCGTGGTACAGCTGGAGACGCACCACAAGTAACTACTACTACTACTGTAGTACAGCCGGGCTGGCGGTGTCGGCGGCGCGTGTGTACTGGGCGCGCGGCCAGCGAGACCTCGCCTTCACGCAGCTGAGTCGAGGCGTGGCGCAGCTGGAGACGCACCACAAGTAACTACTACTACTACTACTACTGTAGTACAGCCGGGCTGGCGGTGTCGGCGGTGCGTGTGTACTGGGCGCGCGGCCAGCGAGACCTCGCCTTCACGCAGCTGAGTCGAGGCGTGGTGCAGCTGGAGACGCACCACAAGTAACTACTACTACTACTACTGTAGTACAGCCGGGCTGGCGGTGTCGGCGGCGCGTGTGTACTGGGCGCTTGGCCAGCGAGACCTCGCCTTCACGCAGCTGAGTCGAGGCGTGGCGCAGCTGGAGACGCACCACAAGTAACTACTACTACTACTACTACTGTAGTACAGCCGGGCTGGCGGTGTCGGCGGCGCGTGTGTACTGGGCGCACGGCCAGCGAGACCTCGCCTTCACGCAGCTGAGTCGAGGCGTGGCGCAGCTGGAGATGCACCACAAGTAACTACTACTACTACTGTAGTACAGCCGGGCTGGCGGTGTCGGCGGCGCGTGTGTACTGGGCGCGCGGCCAGTGAGACCTCGCCTTCACGCAGCTGAGTCGAGGCGTGGCACAGCTGGAGACGCACCACAAGTAACTACTACTACTACTGTAGTACAGCCGGGCTGGCGGTGTCGGCGGCGCGTGTGTACTGGGCGCGCGGCCAGCGAGACCTCGATTTCACGCAGCTGAGTCGAGGCGTGGCGCAGCTGGAGACGCACCACAAGTAACTACTACTACTACTACTACTGTAGTACAGCCGGGCTGGCGGTGTCGGCGGCGCGTGTGTACTGGGCGCGCGGCCAGCGAGACCTCGCCTTCACGCAGCTGAGTCGAGGCGTGGCGCAGCTGGAGACGCACCACAAGTAACTACTACTACTACTACTACTGTAGTACAGCCGGGCTGGCGGTGTCGGCGGCGCGTGTGTACTGGGCGCGCGGCCAGCGAGACCTCGCCTTCACGCAGCTGAGTCGAGGCGTGGCGCAGCTGGAGACGCACCACAAGTAACTACTACTACTACTGTAGTACAGCCGGGCTGGCGGTGTCGGCGGCGCGTGTGTACTGGGCGCGCGGCCAGCGAGACCTCGCCTTCACGCAGCTGAGTCGAGGCGTGGCGCAGCTGGAGACGCACCACAAGTAACTACTACTACTACTACTGTAGTACAGCCGGGCTGGCGGTGTCGGCGGCGCGTGTGTACTGGGCGCACGGCCAGCGAGACCTCGCCTTCACGCAGCTGAGTCGAGGCGTGGCGCAGCTGGAGACGCACCACAAGTAACTACTACTACTACTACTACTGTAGTACAGCCGGGCTGGCGGTGTCGGCGGCGCGTGTGTACTGGGCGCGCGGCCAGCGAGACCTCGCCTTCACGCAGCTGAGTCGAGGCGTGGCGCAGCTGGAGACGCACCACAAGTAACTACTACTACTACTGTAGTACAGCCGGGCTGGCGGTGTCGGCGGCGCGTGTGTACTGGGCGCGCGGCCAGCGAGACCTCGCCTTCACGCAGCTGAGTCGAGGCGTGGCGCAGCTGGAGACGCACCACAAGTAACTACTACTACTACTACTACTACTGTAGTACAGCCGGGCTGGTGGTGTCGGCAGCGCGTGTGTACTGGGCGCGCGGCCAGCGAGACCTCGCCTTCACGCAGCTGAGTCGAGGCGTGGTGCAGCTGGAGACGCACCACAAGTAACTACTACTACTACTACTGTAGTACAGTCGGGCTGGCGGTGTCGGCGGCGCGTGTGTACTGGGCGCACGGCCAGCGAGACCTCGCCTTCACGCAGCTGAGTCGAGGCGTGGCGCAGCTGGAGACGCACCACAAGTAACTACTACTACTACTGTAGTACAGCCGGGCTGGCGGTGTCGGCGGCGCGTGTGTACTGGGCGCGCGGCCAGCGAGACCTCGCCTTCACGCAGCTGAGTCGAGGCGTGGCACAGCTGGAGACGCACCACAAGTAACTACTACTACTACTGTAGTAGAGCCGGGCTGGCGGTGTCGGCGGCGCGTGTGTACTGGGCGCGCGGCCAGCGAGACCTCGCCTTCACGCAGCTGAGTCGAGGCGTGGCGCAGCTGGAGACGCACCACAAGTAACTACTACTACTACTACTACTGTAGTACAGCCGGGCTGGCGGTGTCGGCGGCGCGTGTGTACTGGGCGCGCGGCCAGCGAGACCTCGCCTTCACGCAGCTGAGTCGAGGCGTGGCGCAGCTGGAGACGCACCACAAGTAACTACTACTACTACTACTACTGTAGTACAGCCGGGCTGGCGGTGTCGGCGGCGCGTGTGTACTGGGCGCGCGGCCAGCGAGACCTCGCCTTCACGCAGCTGAGTCGAGGCGTGGCGCAGCTGGAGACGCACCACAAGTAACTACTACTACTACTGTAGTACAGCCGGGCTGGCGGTGTCGGCGGCGCGTGTGTACTGGGCGCGCGGCCAGCGAGACCTCGCCTTCACGCAGCTGAGTCGAGGCGTGGCGCAGCTGGAGACGCACCACAAGTAACTACTACTACTACTACTACTACTGTAGTACAGCCGGGCTGGTGGTGTCGGCAGCGCGTGTGTACTGGGCGCGCGGCCAGCGAGACCTCGCCTTCACGCAGCTGAGTCGAGGCGTGGTGCAGCTGGAGACGCACCACAAGTAACTACTACTACTACTACTGTAGTACAGTCGGGCTGGCGGTGTCGGCGGCGCGTGTGTACTGGGCGCACGGCCAGCGAGACCTCGCCTTCACGCAGCTGAGTCGAGGCGTGGCGCAGCTGGAGACGCACCACAAGTAACTACTACTACTACTGTAGTACAGCCGGGCTGGCGGTGTCGGCGGCGCGTGTGTACTGGGCGCGCGGCCAGCGAGACCTCGCCTTCACGCAGCTGAGTCGAGGCGTGGCACAGCTGGAGACGCACCACAAGTAACTACTACTACTACTGTAGTAGAGCCGGGCTGGCGGTGTCGGCGGCGCGTGTGTACTGGGCGCGCGGCCAGCGAGACCTCGCCTTCACGCAGCTGAGTCGAGGCGTGGCGCAGCTGGAGACGCACCACAAGTAACTACTACTACTACTACTACTGTAGTACAGCCGGGCTGGCGGTGTCGGCGGCGCGTGTGTACTGGGCGCGCGGCCAGCGAGACCTCGCCTTCACGCAGCTGAGTCGAGGCGTGGCGCAGCTGGAGACGCACCACAAGTAACTACTACTACTACTACTACTGTAGTACAGCCGGGCTGGCGGTGTCGGCGGCGCGTGTGTACTGGGCGCGCGGCCAGCGAGACCTCGCCTTCACGCAGCTGAGTCGAGGCGTGGCGCAGCTGGAGACGCACCACAAGTAACTACTACTACTACTGTAGTACAGCCGGGCTGGCGGTGTCGGCGGCGCGTGTGTACTGGGCGCGCGGCCAGCGAGACCTCGCCTTCACGCAGATGATTCGAGGCGTGGCGCAGCTGGAGACGCACCACAAGTAACTACTACTACTACTACTACTGTAGTACAGCCGGGCTGGCGGTGTCGGCGGCGCGTGTGTACTGGGCGCACGGCCAGCGAGACCTCGCCTTCACGCAGCTGAGTCGTGGCGTGGCGCAGCTGGAGACGCACCACAAGTAACTACTATTACTACTACTACTGTAGTACAGCCGGGCTGGCGGTGTCGGCAGCGCGTGTGTACTGGGCGCGCGGCAAGCGAGACCTCGCCTTCACGCAGCTGAGTCGAGGCGTGGTGAAGCTGGAGACGCACCACAAGTAACTACTACTACTACTACTGTAGTACAGCCGGGCTGGCGGTGTCGGCGGCGCGTGTGTACTGGGCGCACGGCCAGCGAGACCTCGCCTTCACGCAGCTGAGTCGAGGCGTGGCGCAGCTGGAGACGCACCACAAGTAACTACTACTACTACTGTAGTACAGCCGGGCTGGCGGTGTCGGCGGCGCGTGTGTACTGGGCGCGCGGCCAGCGAGACCTCGCCTTCACGCAGCTGAGTCGAGGCGTGGCGCAGCTGGAGACGCACCACAAGTAACTACTACTACTACTGTAGTACAGCCGGGCTGGCGGTGTCGGCGGCGCGTGTGTACTGGGCGCGCGGCCAGCGAGACCTCGCCTTCACGCAGATGATTCGAGGCGTGGCGCAGCTGGAGACGCACCACAAGTAACTACTACTACTACTACTACTGTAGTACAGCCGGGCTGGCGGTGTCGGCGGCGCGTGTGTACTGGGCGCACGGCCAGCGAGACCTCGCCTTCACGCAGCTGAGTCGTGGCGTGGCGCAGCTGGAGACGCACCACAAGTAACTACTATTACTACTACTACTGTAGTACAGCCGGGCTGGCGGTGTCGGCAGCGCGTGTGTACTGGGCGCGCGGCAAGCGAGACCTCGCCTTCACGCAGCTGAGTCGAGGCGTGGTGAAGCTGGAGACGCACCACAAGTAACTACTACTACTACTACTGTAGTACAGCCGGGCTGGCGGTGTCGGCGGAGCGTGTGTACTGGGCGCACGGCCAGCGAGACCTCGCCTTCACGCAGCTGAGTCGAGGCGTGGCGCAGCTGGAGACGCACCACAAGTAACTACTACTACTACTGTAGTACAGCCGGGCTGGCGGTGTCGGCGGCGCGTGTGTACTGGGCGCGCGGCCAGCGAGACCTCGCCTTCACGCAGCTGAGTCGAGGCGTGGCGCAGCTGGAGACGCACCACAAGGAACTACTACTACTACTACTACTGTAGTACAGCCGGGCTGGCGGTGTCGGCGGCGCGTGTGTACTGGGCACGCGGCCAGCGAGACCTCGCCTTCACGCAGCTGAGTCGAGGCGTGGCGCAGCTGGAGACGCACCACAAGTAACTACTACTACTACTACTACTGTAGTACAGCCGGGCTGGCGGTGTCGGCGGCGCGTGTGTACTGGGCGCGCGGCCAACGAGACCTCGCCTTCACGCAGCTGAGTCGAGGCGTGGCGCAGCTGGAGACGCACCACAAGTAACTACTACTACTACTACTGTAGTACAGCCGGGCTGGCGGTATCGGCGGCGCGTGTGTACTGGGCGCGCGGCCAGCGAGACCTCGCCTTCACGCAGCTGAGTCGAGGCGTGGCGCAGCTGGAGACGCACCACAAGTAACTACTACTACTACTGTAGTACAGCCGGGCTGGCGTTGTCGGCGGCGCGTGTGTACTGGGCGCGTGGCCAGCGAGACCTCGCCTTCACGCAGCTGAGTCGAGGCGTGGCGCAGCTGGAGACGCACCACAACTACTACTACAGTAGTACAGCCGGGCTGGCGGTGTCGGCGGCGCGTGTGTACTGGGCGCACGGCCAGCGAGACCTCGCCTTCACGCAGCTGAGTCGAGGCGTGGCGCAGCTGGAGACGCACCACAAGTAACTACTACTACTACTACTACTGTAGTACAGCCGGGCTGGCGGTGTCGGCGGCGCGTGTGCACTGGGCGCGCGGCCAGCGAGACCTCGCCTTCACGCAGCTGAGTCGAGGCGTGGCGCAGCTGGAGACGCACCACAAGTAACTACTACTACTACTGTAGTACAGCCGGGCTGGCGGTGTCGGCGGCGCGTGTGTACTGGGCGCGCGGCCAGCGAGACCTCGCCTTCACGCAGCTGAGTCGAGGCTTGGCGCAGCTGGAGACGCACCACAAGTAACTACTATTCGTACTGTAGTACAGACTACCAACTTTATGTTTATCTTCTTAATTGGTGGTTCGGCCCAATGTTTAAAGATTAAAATATTATACTGCTCTGATCGTATCGGTTTCATTGTTAAAGTCCGCCATCAGTCAAGAAACGATGTCCTGAACAACCCATTAAACTATGATGACAAATGCCTATCGTTTGTTCCACAGAAAACTATGCGCCAAAGCGAAACTGCTTATTGCCAAATATAACGACGAGACAACCAACGTAGACGTGGACGTGAATATCGGGTACTACAAAGACGCAGTGGAAGTCTATAAGCAGTGGGAAAAGAGCTTAGTAAGTGTACTCTTACGGCCTTACTAATAAAAAAAGTTATTCACGGTTTAACTTATACAGTGTTTTGTCCTTTTTATACGTCGAGTAAATGTCAACTGACAAAGCAAGACAAAACACTGCATTAGTTAAACCGTGAATATCTTCTTTTATTAGTAAGGCCGTTAGGCTTTTGTCTAGTGCTTAGAAGAGGAGTAAGAAGAATTAAATAGTCGTATGCTCATCTTTAAAAATCTCTGACGTGTTGCATTATTCCCTCCCAGTTAAGTCCTCCTTTTTGCATGACAGGTGGCGAGCCTATTATCGCCGTCTAATGTAGTCGTAAATGTGTGTCCACAGGTATGCCTCGGCGCCTACTACGAGAAGGTGAGCGTCGCCGAGCCAGCGCCCGGCAACACCCCCGGAGCCAGCACTGTAGTGTGGACGAGGCGGGTCCACGCGCTCAATAGCTACGGGAAAGCGTTACAGTACGGGCACAAGTACCTGTACCAGAGTATGCCGCGGATGCTGTCTTTGTGGTTTGTCTACAAAACTATTGAAACGATTTCGCTTAATCTTTACTTCTGTTCTCACACTGTATCCTGTGCTGTATTGTCGTCACTACAGGACTATCTTCACATCCTCCGGGATACCAATCTAGGTAGTAACTCTGCCTGTTATAGCAAACAATTTGTAACATGTATATACAGTCACATACACTAGGACACCCTGTGTCGTACACACAAATAAATATCCAAGACTTGGGGATATTTTATGTATTTCTCCCCAGCCGGAATTCGAACCCGGGAGGCAGAGCCTCGAACCGCAACACAGTTAGATTGTTACATTCGCAGGTTGGACGTGGAAGTGACGTCATCGGATCCGAACATTCGCACCGTGCTCGCACAGATGACAGAGATCATCAAGACGTATTCGGAGCGGCTGCCGCTGTACCTCTACCTGACGGCTTTCTCGCAGATCATATCGCGGATCTGTCATCCCGTGAAGGAGGTGAGTAGTGTATTATTGGGCACTTTAGCTCACTTTCGATCCGCTCCGCTTCGCTCCACTCCGCTCCGCTCGATCGAAGTGAGCCAATGTGCCACAATAATACACACCTTACTCCTTCGATCGAAATCCATATACATTAGATTAATTGTGGCCCCCCCACTTTCACTTTCCACTTTCACTCACCGCAAGCATGGAAGTAACAAAAATATAACCTCGACTCACCATCGCCCCGTCACGCCGTGGAGTACAATCACTGTTTATGAAATGCTCACACAAAACATACAATGTAAGTAATTCACTGATGAATGTGATTGTTGGTTTTTAAAGACGATTTTAACCATGTTTCTAATGAGAAAATTCCGTTTTATGTTTGTAGGTAAGCACGTTAACTAGGTTCCATTGCGAAGTTTCATTGTTGTCTGGAATGTGTCACGTTCCTGTTTTGTAAAACCAACATCAAATCAAAGTCATGCTCAGGTTTGTCGTTGATGTCTGAGAGGCTCTTTATATACAATTGATCATAGGTAAGGTTGAGACCATCAGACAATCAAGAGTCATACTCAGGTTGTAAGTGATTTCTTGTTGGAGTTTATAATGTACCACCATCACTAACTCAAACCTTCACTCAGGTTGTAGCTGATATCCAACAGGTTTTCTTAATAATAAACCCATCAGAAATGCAGACCTTCGTTCCGATTTTTTTTTGTTGTGTGTTAGGTAATACAAAATTGAAAAACCATTAGAAAAATCAACCCTTTGTTCAAGTAGACTCTGTTGGCTGCGAGGTACCTACCAATGATTTTAAAATTGGTATGCAATCAGACATATCGTTAGAGCAAATATCTGATAAGTTTAACAAGAAGCTGTTGTGTGACACAACAAGAAAATCGAGCCTTCGGAAAGGGATAAAGGTAGTTAGTTTTGACATTTACCTGACAAAAATAAAGGATTCCATCGACAAGCTTAGGAAAACCAAAAATCACATTTTTTTTAAGTAATATCAAGCAATGTTTCTTTGTGGGATTCTAAACGAACACTGTACTTATACCATGTACGTATACGAACATGTACTGTAATGGACACCCTGCGTTCCCACGGCGGGCTCACGCTGACGTAGGTGTCCGGCTCTCGGAATCTCTTACCTTAATCAGCATAATATTGCAATAAAAGTATAGTCAACAGCACATGTAGGTTAACAACTTTGGTTAAATTTGGCTTATTGTTTAGCCAAATATACATGTACCGTGTTATCATAAAAAGTTAGACATCGATTTCAGCACTTGTTTTGAAGTGATGAACAAGAATTTGTAATATCTATTAGCTACCAGCTGTAGCCTACAACTTCACTCGCATCTGGTTATGAACCCAAATATAGTACCAAAATCATAAGATACATATAATGATTGTTATCAGTAATTGATGCAAAAAAGTTGCCTTTGTCAGCCAGGAAAAAAACAAGGTAAGTACCTATATCGGTATAGTTAGTCCCAACTTAACCCTTAAATGCATGATGTTTTCTTTTTTGATGATAAATACTTAATTATATATACTTAATAACTTAAAAAATACTTGAAAAATCTTACCTAATCTTTTCTTTTTTTCAAACTCCCTAAGAACCTATTATTTTCATTTATTTTTTGTATGTGTGGACAAAATTAAACAAGTTTCATTTATTTTAAATTTAATAAAAAAAAAAAAAAGAATTTATAGCGATTTTAAAAAATATATCAATGTTACCTTTTTTTTTCTCTGCGATCAAATTTTCGACCTTCCATAACATTGATTGATTTATGAAGTTATGTTTTTTTTTTCATATTTTTTATGTTTTTCACCATTTTAATATACAATAGTATATTTAACAAAGAATTAAGACACATATAAATTACTAATTTTTTTATGGTTTTTTTTTTTGTTGTATCATTTTCGATACAAGTTGCATTTAAGGGTTAAACTTAACTAAAATAGAATACGTAAGCTGCATAATAATATAATCCTAAGTCGTCATGATACATGAGCTTGTGATGATGAAAATTTGTAATCGATACCTAAGAATCACACGGTTTTAAACCTTAGTTAGCAGTTTTAACACTAGTCAGGGATACTCAACATTAGGTATTCTTTGGAAAGTTTATTGAATGAGTTTTGCATAGATATCAATTTGATCGTCACATGTTTTGTGTAATACGGTAAAAGGTTGACAACCATTGCTTTTTTATTGTAGTCATCAAAAAAATATATATAAAATGACCGAATTTATTACAAAAAAGTTATAATTTCTTCGGCGAGCGTGAAACATCAACCTTCTAAAGTGCAGTAAAATAAAGTGCAGTAGTGAAATCTCATCAGAGGAACAGCAAAATGTTCGTAAGTTTTTTTATTTTTATTGTCCTAACCCTACAGTCTCAACTCAATGGTATCTACGCTGAATTGTAGTCGTCTCGGTACTAGACTAATGTAGTTCTATGGAGACCACTAGAACTCATCACACATAGCGAGCGATCGTATCACTATCTTATGTGGAGACTGCAGGGCGTGGTTAACTCAGTTAGCAGTAGCCGTGCCTACTTTTGTTGGGGGAGTCTCTGGGTTCGAAACCTGGTTTAGAGAATCTAAGTAAGACCTCATGTATAGATATAATAATATTAGACGAACCCAATGTTTGTAAATTACGAGTATGTACTATAAGTATTTCTGTTTGTACGTCTAGTATAATACCAACAAAATGAAGGAAAAGGAAATGTTTAGAGAGTGTGAGAGTGAGATTAAATTAAACTATGATATTTGTGATCGTAGTTTTTTTTTTTTTTTTTTTTTTTTTTTATAACCAGGTCTTACACCGAGAACGAAACCCTCACCCCCAACATCAGCGAGAAGCAGTGGCGCCAGCAAAGAGCAAACTCGTTACTGAATTTAGATTCAGAAGACGAGGATCACCACTCGTATGTATTTTTATGCGTAACCTGTAGTGTGTCTCACTCCTAGTAAAAGACCGTCCCACTCTCAAATATTTTTAAATAAGTTGTGTTTTCATAAAATCAATACTTACATTATTTCCACCACCACTCGGTTGATAACAGCCTTATCTAAATTGCATTTCTAAATCGAGATGAGTAATTTTGATGCATTGTCACTAATATAATATTGTTTATCATTTCAGGAAGGGTACGACTAAATCACCTAAGGAGACAAAGAAACGTAAGGTGGCAGCGGCAAACACGAGCGGTGGAGGTAGTGCGAGTCGCGACGCAAAGCAAAAGAAGAGCGGCGGTAGCAGCACGTCAGCGACAGCATCAACATCGCGCACGTCAGCGACAGCATCAACTCGTGCTACCTCCGGAGGGAAATTTATTCTCACCGAATTGTTTGGGGAAGAAGAGGATGCAACAACGATAGCTGAAGCTAAGGTGAATCTGCTCAAGTCGGTGCTCTGGCGCCGCGTCGCAGGTGGACTGTTAAAACGCAGCGAAGATCTCGAGGGAAACTTATTTGTAGAGTTAAGGGTCTACAATAAAGCTGACATTATAAATGTGAAAGCGCGCCAACGCTACTGGAAGGCAGCTGTCAATCTGAGATATCAAGTTGATGACAGCGCACCGGAGCTGGATGCACTCCACACATTTATAAAGTTGGCTAAAGCCAAATTTACCCACGAGGGTACCTTCCAACTCGATAATGTCAAATATGAATAAGCCTTTTATTATTGAAATTGATTTAATGATAAGTTAAGAATCAGATGAATAAATTTACATGTACTTGCATATAAACGGTGAACATTGCATCATTTTAAACATTTTGATTTCTTAAAATACAATCCTATAATTCAACATGCCAGGTAAAGACATATTTTGTGAAGTTTGTGACAAGTCCATTAAAGTAGAGGGTTTTCTGCACATCTTAGAAGTACTATTCATAAAAATAATAGTTTGGTTGAAGTCAGCACCAATATTTCAAAAATCAACAGTGCATTTAGGAACCGTATAGCTTCGTATCGAGTTCATTCTAATGAACAACTGTTGGAGGGTTCTGAGTCCGACCCTAGTGCGAACCACGACCTACCGATTGAATATATCGCTCACCTGCGCCGCTACGTTAGACAAATCATTGACGCAAAAGTAGCTTCTTATCATACAGTGAAAGTCAACTTTGAGTTTTTTGCTCAATTTTATTTACCAAGAAACGATGCAACAGAAATAAAGTCATTTGCTACAGAAAATATAGTATTTCTTACAAACAATGATTTCAACGACATCTACAATAGAGTTATAAATATAATCTCAACAAAGATTAGTGAATTTCAAGACCGAGAAAGTGGATGGTCTTTTTTAAATAATTTGTACCTAGAGGTAAATGTAAACAAGTACATTCCATTACGAGGATCAAGCTACATTGAGTTACCTAAGTTAATCAAAAATAAACGGGCTTGCATTAACATCAAAAGTTATGACAATTTTTGTTTCTTGTGGAGTGTAATAGCTGCTTTGTTTCCAGCAAAAAAAAAAATGCAGATAGAGTCACGTCTTACCCCCATTACAGTGAAGTTCTCAATACGAATAATATGACGTTCCCCGTGTCAATTTTAGATATAAAACTTTTTGAAAAAAATAATCAAAAGATAAGCTTAAATGTATATGGTCTAAAAAATAAGAAACATATTATCGGTCCACTGTTTAAAACAGCAAGAAAAAGAGAAACACACATTAATTTGATATATTTTGAAAACGGTGCGAAATCACATTACTGTTTGATACGTAACCTTGGTCGCTTACTTCGCTCTCAAACAACAAAACATCATGGTAAAATTTATTTCTGTGACGAATGTCTCATATTTTTTAACGACGATGTAAAGCTTAATTCTCACGTTTGTGGTGGTGTCTCTACTCGACTCCCAAAAGAAGGTACCTTTACACAGTTTACTCACTTTGAACGGATGCAACGTTTACCGTTTACTATATATATTTTTTTTTTTACATTATTAGGAAAACTAACAGCTTATCACTAACACAATAAATTACACACATAGATACAGAAAGCCAACAAAAAGTTTTCACAGCTAGCAATATTTTGAGCAATTAGCACAGGTGAAAGAAAAGCGATACACGAAACACCAGACACGGTAACTATATCCAATAATAGAAGAAGGAAGATGGCACACCATTATAGTGGGTTATATCGGTAATGAGGCCTCAACCGAGTCACAAAACTTAGAGGTTAATACTTTACGGATAACGGAAATACTACTAGCGAACAAATCAATGTCTTCGTTTTCAATACAAAGGTCGTTGAAAGATCGTATAGCTCTGATAAAGTAAGAATTTAGTCTAAAGTTTGTGCGAGCCCAAGGAACAAACAATGACAGTCTAGACTGAGAACGTGAGGGGACGAGGAGATGAAGCTTAGCTAACAAGGCGGGACAGTCGACAAGGCTCTGGGCTATTTTCATCAGATAGGTGATGTCAGTTATGTATCGCCGTACATGCAATGGAAGTAAGTGGAGTTTGATGCATAAATGGTTATAGGGTAGTCTTGGAAGTTTAAATTTGAATTTAATATGTCGAATAAATTTCTTTTGAATGCTCTCTAACTTATTAATATATACTTTGTAACTAGGGTTCCAAACTTGTGAAGCATATTCGAGGTGGCTCCTGACAAATGCACAGTAGATAACTTTTACGGATTTAAGGCGACGCAGATTTTTGCAGGAACGAATAATAAACCCTAAGGCCTTGTAGGCTTTACTGGTAATTGAATTATATATATACGCGGATTTCGAATCCTTTTTAGAACCTTTACCTATAACAAATGATAATAAAGGATTCAATGGAACGATTTCAACTCATAAACACGTACCTGCTGCTTTTGGATACTATATTGTTAGTTCATACAACTCTAAACTTAATAAGTATAGAACGTACCGAGGACCTAATAGCGATAAGATATTTTTGGAATATTTGCAGCATGACGTTTCAAGAATACATTCAATATTAAAAAAGGAAGTCCCTATGGAATTTAACGAAAATGATAATGAAACTTATAAAAATGCAAAATGTTGTCATATTTGCTCTGAAATATTACTAGTTGACCGTGTGAGAGATCACTGTCACTTGACAGGGCGTTACCGTGGTGCGGCGCATTCTTACTGCAACATTCGGTTTGTTGTACCTAAATTTGTCCCAGTATTTTTCCATAATTTATCAGGGTACGACAGTCATTTATTTATTAAACAGTTAGGAGAAACCTGTGGTCCTATAATAGTTATTGCAAAACATAAAGAAAAATATATCTCTTTCACGAAATTTTTCAGAGATCAAACAAATAATGAATTTGTGGCTGTTCGTTTTGTTGATTCATTTAACTTTTTGTCTACAAGTTTGGATAAGTTGTGTGATAATCTCAATACTGAGGATTTTATTCATTTAAAAAAGTATTTTCCAGAAGGTAAATGTTTTGATTTAATGCGACGTAAAGGTGTTTATCCTTATGAACACGTAAGAGGGTGGAAATCATACAAGGAGAATAGTCTTCCCGAACAAAGCAAATTCTTCAGTACCTTGACTAGTGAACATATTACTGACTTGGACTACCACCATGCTATAAAAGTTTGGGACACTTTCAATATAGTCGACATGGGGGAGTATACCGACCTATACCTCATGTCGGATGTTATCCTTTTGGCTGATATTTTTGAGAAATTTCGAAAGGCTTGTATGGATAACTATAGGTTAGATCCGACGTTTTACATTACAGCACCTAGTTTAAGCTTTAACGCTATGTTACTTAAAACAAAAGTTAAGCTGGAACTAATTAGTGACTTAGAAATATATCGAATGATCCAAAGTGGTATACGAGGCGGAGTTTGTTTGTGTTCCAATCGTTATGCAAAAGCAAATAATAAATACTTACCAAATTATGACCCAAGTAAAGTTGAAAAGCATTTGCTTTACATTGATTGTAATAATTTATATGGTTATGCTATGTGCGGTTATTTACCATGTTCGGATTTTAAAATGATGACTAAAACTGATGTAGACAAACTAGAATTCTTGGGTAACTGTAAATGTCGGTGATAATGCAACATTCTGAAAGGAGGTAGAAGAACATTGCGTTTCATCATTAGCAAACGTATGAAATCCCAAATCATCATTGGCATATGAGGTGGAAGGACGCGGTTCAGGGCAGAACTTCTTGGATTGTGGCTCCAAATGGATTGCTTGTGTTATTTTGGCACTTATGTCGGCTTTATTTTGGATGGAGTCCTCAATATATGACTCTGCGACATTATTAGATCGCCATCCCCAATGGCGTTTTAAAGTCAATATATCGGCTCCTGAATTAGCCAGCAATGTAGCTGAAGTCCGCCTAAAACTGTGTCCGGTGTAAGCGTCAGCCTGTGGTAAGCCTAAAAACTTGGCAATTTCTCTAGGCATCGATCCAAATTTGTTCACTCCGATAGGCTGACTCGTGCATTTGCCGTTTTGAAAATTTTGGAAGAACCGGTCAGATTTTCCTTTTGTTGAACGTAAAGTTTCATATTTTTTCACTATTTCATAAAATGGTCCGTGAATAGTAAATGACCGAGGAATTTTATTTTTAGTGTTCGGAATTTTGACAAGTAGCATCTCTCCGTGATTCTCTATATCTTTTGTCGTAATGTTGTTTAATTCCTGACGCCTATTATTATTATGTTACTATGTTATTCCAGGCACCAGTAATTCCGAATATTAATGCGACCTGAAAATAAATAAAATCATAATTAAGTTATAATAATCGTACTTAGTTCCTATTATATCAACACTCACAATACCGCCTACAAATATTATAATAATGAATACAAAACTAAATAGTGGAACTGACCTTTGTCGCTAGATATTGATTATCCGGTGCTTCTTTAATGAACTTCTCCACTTCATTAGGTGTTAAAACCTTGGATTTTCGACTGTAAAAGCCGTCTGAACGTCTTTTCAAGAATGCAGTTAGATTGGTGTACGCTTTGATGTCAATTGCATTTTTATTCTGCACGGTACTCTTCAACATAGAATATATACACCAAAGCGAACTAGGTTTATACCTCTTCGCCAGTTCACTAAAGTAAGCCATGAACACGTTCTCTGAGAAAGAGCTTGCATTTTTGCTATTTTTCCATTGAATGAAATTTGCGTAGGCTTGCATGTATTTATCTTTTGATTTTGAGGGCAAAAGACTATCACTCGCATTTTGCGCTTCAACTATGATATCTGGCGGCGTACACTCGATAAGTAATTCTTCGTTATCTAAATTCGACATTTTACAAAACAACACTAACGAAATGCAATACTGTGAATAAACTTAACAAACAGAAACCCATTTAAAAGATGGCGGCCGTAATTTTATTTTTTCGCGCGCTCAGCGCTGCATGCGCGCGCAAGTCTGAGATAAGGGCACCGGCAAAGTAGCTAATCAGCCACATATTTATAAATTTTGAAATTGGGTATTTATAGGTAAAAATACACCGTCAAAATATAAATACCAACAAGCTAACAAGCTGTTACATGAAATTCTTTAATTATTTATCACATTTTGAATTGAATTTTATATTTACGCAAATAACTACTTAGATGTTTTCGAAACATTAATACTTTTTGCTAAAATTTAAAAGATATGTAATGAAAAGGCGAAGGCTTATTGGAGACGAGAAGTGTAATGACCAATGCTCACGTGTTTCATACGACGTTTTTCAACACACTTGCGAGGAAAAGTAAATAAAACTAACGAATTACGAAATGCAATACTGTGAATAAACTTAACAAACAGAAACCCATTTAAAAGATGGCGGCCGTAATTTTATTTTTTATGCGCGCTCAGCGCTGCATGCGCGCGCAAGTCTGAGATAGGGGCACCGGAAAGTAGCTAATCAGCCACATATTTATAAATTTTGAAATTGGGTATTTATAGGTAAAAATACACCGTCAAAATATAAATACCAACAAGCTAACAAGCAGTTTCATGAATTTTTTCAATTATTTATCACATTTTGAATTGAATTTTATATTTACGCAAATAACTACTTAGCTGTTTTCGAAACATTAATACTTCTTGCTAATATTTAAAAAGATATGTAATGAAAAGGCACTAGTGCGATAATGTAATGTAAAAGGCACGGCATGGGTAATATTCTGCATTATCAGTGTAAATACGCTGTAATAAGACCTACTTTATGCACTAGTGCCTTTTCATTACATATCTTTTTAAATATTAGCAAGAAGTATTAATGTTTCGAAAACAGCTAAGTAGTTATTTGCGTAAATATAAAATTCAATTCAAAATGTGATAAATAATTTAAAAAAATCATGAAACTGCTTGTTAGCTTGTTGGTATTTATATTTTGACGGTGTATTTTTACCTATAAATACCCAATTTCAAAATTTATAAATATGTGGCTGATTAGCTACTTTGCCGGTGCCCTTATCTCAGACTTGCGCGCGCATGCAGCGCTGAGCGCGCGAAAAAATAAAATTACGGCCGCCATCTTTTAAATGGGTTTCTGTTTGTTAAGTTTATTCACAGTATTGCATTTCGTTAGTTTTATTTACTTTTCCTCGCAAGTGTGTTGAAAAACGTCGTATGAAACACGTGAGCATTGTTCATTACACTTCTCGTCTCCATTAAGCCTTCGCCTTCGGCTCAGGCTTAAAAACCGACTCGAGTGTAATGACCAACATACCACACTTGTATCATAATGTACTATTATAGAGTCATTCAATTCAAACAAAGTCCTTTTCTCAAAAAATACATTGATTTGAACACAGCTTTACGAAAAACTGCAAAGTCTCAATTCGAGCAAGACTTTTTTAAATTATTGAATAACATTATATTTGGGAAAACATTAGAAAATGTAGAAAAACGCGTAGATATAAAATTAGTAAATAAATGGAGTGATAATTCAAACAAAACAAAAAAATCATTTGCAGCAGATCTACTGATTGCAAAACCCAATTTCCACAGTGTATCAATTTTTTCAGAAAATTTCGTTGCCATTCAGATGAAACCTGACAATGTACTTTTGAATAAACCCATCTACATAGGTTTTACTGTTTTAGAGTTGTCAAAAAGTCACATGTATGAATTTAACTATGAAGTCATGAAACCATTTTATAAGGATAAAATTAAAATGTGTTACACAGATACTGATAGCTTTCTATATTCAATAGAGACGAATGATGTTTATGCAGACATAAGGAATAAATTTCATCATTACTTTGACACAAGCAACTACCCTGACAATAATATTTATGGAATAATACCTAAAAATAACAAAATTCCAGGGTTATTCAAAGACGAGCTTGGTGGTCAAAATATTGAAGACTTTATAGGTTTGCGATCCAAACTTTATTGTATTAAATCAACTAATGGTGTTACCAAAAAAGCTAAAGGTATCAAAAAGGCTGCAGTTCGTAGTTTAAATTTATCTGACTACAAAAGAGTTTTAGAAACAGGTGAAATAGTACGACGAAAAAATGTGTTTTTGAAATCATTACAACATCAGATTTTCACCAAGGAACTAAATAAAGTTGCTCTTTCATCGAATGATGATAAACGTATAGTTTTAAGTAATATGATTGCGACAATGTCTTGGGGTCATTTCCAATCTTTGTTTTAAAATTAAATTTTAGTTATAAGGTTGGTATGCTGTATTGCATAAATGATCGATGTGGGTGGTCATTGTTTTGTTTATTGATAAAATTAATGTAGATCCTTATATTGTTATAGATTTAATAAATGTTCTTAAAGCTACAAGTTTGTTTTATTTAACACCTTATATATAAACCTTAGATATCAACAACTAATATAATGTTATAATGACGTTTAGATAGCTTAGTTCCCCTTTTGGTTTAGCGCGTTTGACTTCAAAATCGCTTCCATTGCATATTTATTTGTGAGTCTCACGCATCGGGTTTCATTAAGTAGTTGAGTATAACATTTTGATGAGCAGGTGGAATATGATCCATTTTGTGAAATAATGACTACCGGTGCCTTACACGTTTCATTCACGCCGACGAGATCAAAAGAAATACACGTGTTCGAATACCAGCTTTAATTTTGGTAAGTAAGCTCAAGAGTAATGTTCTCGTTCTAATTATATTTTTTTAGGGTTCGTACCCAAAGGTAAAAACTGGACCCTATTACTGAGACTTGGATGTCCGTCCGTCTGTCACCAGACATCTATTTTATAACATAACATAGCGTCACGCCTTTTCCCATACGGGGTGGTAGAGGTACAACTGTGCCCACTTTCAGCCAGTGATTCAATACTCCATTTTTCGTGACAGGGGGTTAGTCAATCGCCGCAGTTATGGAGCAATGAAGGTTTCCTCACGATGATTTCCATCATCGTTGGAGTGTCCGTCCATTTTATAACACGTATTTTTTTTTCAGAATAATGACAGGACACGAACCCATATTACTACGTGCAGAATATGTTAGCTGGATATGACAGCGATGTGCAGGAAGTTCCCCCTGTTCTGGCTTTACCGCTACCTCCTCTCACAGATATAAAGACGAAATCTCCAAGTAGACCTAGGAAAAGGTCTTCTGTGGAGGATGGTGGATCATTCGTGATGTCTAAGCAGCCACGAAAAGGATTACGACTTATTAAGATCCAGGTGAAGTTTCTATTAAACTTATATCATTAATACATAATTATCTCTTTTATCTATTTAATAATTCATGTACTTGAGCCACTGTTGTGCATCCGTTTTAAATGTTTTTGTTGTATAGTTTACAAAATGCATTGTTAATGTAATTTATATTTTTGTTGTTTATAATTTATGTGTGTAACTGTGTACCATGTTTACTGAATAAATGATTTATCTATCTAACTTATCAGGTGTTCGACCTCGTGGAGCAACACAGCGCAAGCAGCAGCAACCACTCAACGTTGCAGCCGGGGATGGAGCCTATTGTGAGCGCTCAGCACATCATGTTAGATCCAATTGACGAAATTATGGATATGACCGATAATCTTGTTAAGAAAATTGCGAAAAGGATAAGCGATAGTTATTCAAAAAAATGTTGTAATTTCTAGTGATAGGTTAGTTTGTAATTTTGTTAAATTTTGTACATTAAAACCTTTACACCTAAGTCTCAAATATTATATACAGTTTATATCTTAAAATACTTTGTTTTTTATTTTTGATTTAGGTAGGTATATGAGGAGTAACTAAAAATGTTATTTGTCCATCAAATATGGAGTCGAGATAAATGCACTCAAATCATAGTGTCCATAGAAAATAACAAGTTACCTATAATTTTTAAACAAAATGATATTTTTGTGACTTATCATGTTTTGAAAGTTACCATACAAATTATCGTCCAACCCCACAACATATTTCATGTCCTGAAACTGTAGTGCACAAATAAGTCCTACCTTTAAATTATAAGATAAATTGCTGAGAAAGTCATTGTATTCTAAACAGTCATAGAGTATGAACCTTACACTTATTCAAGATGAGGTTTGTAAAACAGAAAAATTCACTGGAAATTCACAAATATAGTTTTAAAAATATAAAAGAAGAAAGAAGGCACGGCTCTCTTCTACCAAACTCAATTCGTTGTATTATTAGTGGTCCATCTAACTGCGGTAAAACCAATTTGATGATAGGTCTCTTACTCCATGAAAATGGACTCTGCTTTAAAAATGTTTACGTTTACTGTAAAACCTTATTTCAACCTAAATATTTATATTTAGAACATGTATTAAGTTTAGTTCCATCGATTGGATTCACAAAATATCATGACAGAGAAGACGTTTTGAAGCCACAAAATGCGCTACCTATTCAATCATTATTTTTGATGATGTCGCATGTGAAAATCAAACCAGTATAAGAGACTACTTTGCTATGGGAAGACATAAAAATATAGATTATTTTTACCTCAATCAAACTTATAGAAAAGTACCCAAACAACTTATACGTGATAATGCTAATCTTATTGTACTGTTCAAGCAGGATGAGATAATAATAATAATAATAATATACCTTGGACACCATTTACACACATTGATCTAGCCCCAAACTAGGATTCCCTGTGTCTTGAGTACTAGACAACGATATACATACTTATATAGATAACATGTTTACGATGAACACGTCAATGTTGACATGGGTTGGAATGATTTTAGAAAAATGTGTTCCAAAATTTGGAGTGAACCATATAATTATCTTGTCATTAACAAAGATTGTGAAAAAAATAAAGGTTGTTATAGGATGAAATTCGATACCTTTATTGTTGAAAAATAAAAGTGTTATTTTGTATTTATGTTTTGAAAACCTACAATTTCTTCACTAATGCAAGTGGTGTTGTGGAGACAAGACACAAAATGCAGCTAGAAAAGACGTTAAAAAAAGAGATTGTTAAATCTGCTGATGCAGTTAGAAGAAAAGTAAAACAGATTAAAGAACTTAGCGACAACAATAATTTAGCTTTACAGACAATGTTTAAACCAATTACTGATTCATTAAATCAGATTTCTGAAAAACAAGTATCAAAAGAATATACAGATGGAAACACTCGTGCAAAAAAAACACTTAAGCTGAAAATCAAAAAACGTAAACACAGCAACTCTGATGATCTAACTTTAGATGATTATAATGACAGTGATAGTGATATAGTACAAGAAAAGACAGTGTTTGAAAATCCACCAGAAAAAGACAATTCAAGTGAATCAGAAACCGAAATCAATCAATCTAATGTATCTAATATTTCATACAACACTGCTACAGATACTGATGATAGTCCTAACAGCTCCCTAACTTACTCAATCAGTTCCAATGTTTACCAAGATGTTCCCTTTGGTGTAAGAGTTGTTCGCGGGAAACATGTGTTAGGATCTTGTAGAGTCATAATAAAAGACAAGTTTTTTATCATCAATGGAACCAAGTATGAAGAAACACCCGGTTTGAAAGAATTATTTAAGAAATCTCCTGATATGAACCAAGTTACCTCTGGGGATATGGAAAACTATAAACAATTACTATTGGTCACTAATGCGCATCGAAGAGATTTTGATTCAACGAAACCTATTAAATCAAATAAAGGCTTTAGGTATTATCATCTAAGTATTATCAAACCACTATTCAAAAATAATAAAAGCATTTCCAGCAGTGTTGAAAATATAACTAAAGGTGCTGGTTTACCTGTATTGAAGCGATTTAAAAAAAATACAGATTACGTTTATTGGGATGATCCAAACGAGTTAGTAGATAGATTAAAATTACTTGTTGCATCTCGTGATGCTGGCAACACTGGTCATGACGGTGAAATAATGTCAATCTTAAGTGAGTTGCATGAAAGTGGAATCATAGATTAAATAAATATCTATAAATATCTTAAATGTATCATTGTGTTATTATCACCCGAGAAGTCAACACCATAAAAATGAATATTGACAAATTTGGTCATCACGTACACAAAAGATTGCGACAATCACAAAATAAAGAGGGTGATAAAGATTTATATCACGCTCGTCTGAAAGGTCTGAATTCACCTCGTACTAGCGACGAAGCTGTAAATAAGGCATACGATGATAAATTGATTAAGTTAACACTAACAAGGCAAGAATTCGTTGATGAGCTTGCACATTTAAAAAAAGATATAGATTCATTAGTGGTACGACTTAAGACAAATTACTTCACAAAAGATGAAATTACTAAAATTTCACAAAAAGTATTAAAAGTATAATAATTATGAGCAGACAACAAATTATTGATGAGATTCATAAACAAGCACGTAGAAATTTCCCGCGTAGACATGTGGTGTTGAAAGGAATAGATGATCTATGGCAAGCTGATTTGATAGATATAAGATCGTTTTCCCATCAAATAGTGGTTATAAGTTTATTTTGGTGGTCATTGATGCATTCTCGAAATTCGCATGGATAAAACCTCTTATGTCTAAATCAATGATGGAAGTTGCCAAATGTTTCCACGATATACTTAAATCTGGAAGATCCCCTAATAATTTGCAAACAGATCAAGGAACGGAGTTTTATAACCAAAATTTTCAGAAACTTATGAAATTGTATAATATTAATCATTACTCTACATTTTCATTTAAAAAAGCTTCAATTGTTGAAAGACTAATTAGAACGCTTAAAACTAAACTATTTAAACATTTCAGTTTGAATGGTAATCATAAATCGTTGGGTGACCCCATAACTAACGTGATTAATAGTTACAATGCTTCTAAACATAGAACGATTGGATGTAAACCAATAGATGTAAATCAACAAAATACTAGAATTGTTACAAAAAACATATACAAGTCTCAAAATAAATTACCCCCTCAAAAAAGGAATAACTTTAAGGTAGGTGATCATGTGCGTGTGAGCAAATACAAAAGTTGTTTTGATAAAGGATATACTCCAAATTGGTCTTCAGAAATATTTGTTATTAAAAGTATTAATAAAACAAATCCGATGACTTATTATTTACAAGATAAAAAACAAAACTTGATCAAAGGTTGTTTTTATGAAAAAGAACTTCTTAAAACAAAATACGGTGATATTTATTTGATTGAAAGAGTTCTCAAAAGAAAGGGAAATAAACTTTTTGTAAAATGGTTGGGGTTGAGTAATAATGAAAACAGTTGGATTAGACAATGTGACTTGGTACAATGACATAAATATAAAAGAAAATGAACCTTTGTATTATCAACATTAATGTGCGGATAATGACAGGTGGAGGACTTGTTAACACTGTAATAAATAATCTACCTTTCGAGTTACATCTACCTGGCTATCAGTACTGTGGTCCAGGTACACGCTTAATAAAACGTTTAGCAAGAGGAGAAAGAGGTATCAACAAATTAGATAAAGCATGTATGCAACACGATATTGCATACACTTCTAATAATAGCGAATATCGTAAAAAAGCTGACATTCAATTAATCGACATGGCGAAAAAAAGAATGCATGCCAAAGATGCTAGTAAAGGTGAAAAAATAGCTTCTTGGTTAGTTAATAAAGTGATGAAAACTAAATTCAAAGTAGGAGGTGGTGTAAAAAATTTTAAAAAAGTTGTTAAGGGTTTGACAGCTAAACTAAAAAAATATAAACCTAAGAGTAACAAATCTGCAATTAAATACATGTATTTATCAGCCAAAAAAAGTTTTCCAAAAAATTGTCAAGTAAAACTACCTAGAATTATACCAATACCAAAAACCGGTGGGATTTTACCTCTCATTCCAATATTTGCGGGCCTCTCAGCATGAGGGTCATTAGCTGGAGGTGCGGCTGGTATAGCAAAAGCTGTACACGATTATCAAGCAACTAAAAAGAATTTACACGAATCTGAACGTCATAATAAAATGATGGAATCTATCGCTATTGGTAAAGGTCTTTACATAAAACCATATAAAAAAGGGGACGGATTGTTTGTTCGTCAGACAAAAAACTAAGGAAAAGGCTACCATCCAAACCACTATCTAATCTTGATATTATTAACTTCACTTTGGAAATTCCGTTTTTTCGAGGTGTGTTCATGAGGGATGGACTTCCTAAAAAACCATATAAATATGAATGTGCAGTTGTTAACTTAGATAGTTCGGATAGACCTGGAACTCATTGGGTAGCCTATGCAAAAATAAATAAAAACTGTGAATATTTTGATAGTTTTGGTGATCTTAGACCACCACTCGAACTTTTAAATTATCTACAAAACATTAAAATTTGTTATAACTTTAATCAGTATCAGACGTATGAAACTTCAAACTGTGGGCATTTATGTATTAAATTTTTACGTCAATTTTGGGGTAAATATTTATAAATAACATGTATCTGAACTTTGGTTTTCAGTTTCATCATGTCCTTCACAGTGTCTATGACAGGGAATGATTCTTTTTTATAAACGTACTATTCACCACCTTTACAACTCGATAGTGATTACGAATTAGGTCTTTTGTATTTTTCAACAGTCAATTCTATTCCAAATATAGACGAGAAAAACAATATATTCTACTATGGCGAAGACGAAAGCGTTAAAATACCTGATGGTTCTTATGAACTTGAAGACATAAACGATTTTCTAAAACAAAATGTGAAAGATTGTGATTTAAAAATAACATGCAACAATAATACCTTGACGACAAAGTTGTTTTGTTCAAAGGATGTTAATTTTGAAAAAGAAAATTCAATTGGATCCATTTTAGGTTATGGTAAAGAGATCTTAAAAAGAAATATATGGCATGACTCTCACTTTCCTATCAGCATTTTACCTACAACCACAGTACGAATCGAATGTGATATCGTGAGCGGATCTTTTGTGAACTGAGAACCAAGTCATATTATATATGAATTTGCACCTAACGTCCCGCCAGGATATAGAATTATAGAAACGCCAAAAAATATTATCTACTTTCCTATAAATCATACCAGTGTTAACAATATTACTATTAGAATATTGGATGCTGAAAATAATCTTATAAATTTTCGACAACAAGGGATCCAACTCTATTTGCATCTAAAGAAAAGATGATCGATTTTAATAAAAAGGCTCTACAACCATCAATTAAATCTAGTACCAGTCGAGAAATAACAAAAAAACATCTCGTCCACGAAAACTGACGAAGGAAAATAAAAAAATTCTTAAATTATTAAAAATCATAAAATGAGTATTTTAAATATCTCCGAACCTCTAACATACGATAATAGTATTGAAAATTACCAGTTTCATTCATACAAACCATACATCACCAGCTACAACAATAATGATGAAATCCGTATACCAGTCAATCAACAAGATCTTTACCTTTTACCATCTGAAAGTTCAATATACATCGAAGGGTCACTTAAGATTACTAACAGTGTTACCAAAGAAATAATGCCAAATATGGATTTTACAAATAATGCAATTCTGTTCCTTTTTCAAGATATTCGTTATGAGTTAAACGGAGTTGAGATAGACAGGGTAAAAAATGTTGGTGTTACAACAACTATGAAGTCTTTTTTGTCAATGAGTGAGCTAGAAAACAATGCTACCAAAAATTGGGGATGGGGTGTTGATGGTAATAAGGTAAAAGGAGGAAATTTCGCAGTGAACATACCACTCAACAAGATTTTAGGGTTTGCTGAAGACTATAAGAAAATAATGATCAATTGTAAACATGAACTAGTTCTTTTAAGGAGTAATACCAATTTGAACTCCATACTGCTAACTACAAATGAAGTAATAGAAAAATTTGATATTACTAAAATACTATGGCGAATCCCACATATCAAAGTATCAGACAGAGAAAGAATCAACTTATTAAAATATTTGGAAAAAGATCGTTCCATCAATATTGCATTTAGAAATTGGGATCTGTATGAATACCCACTTTTACCACATACTACTAAACATACATGGGCAATAAAGACTTCTTCACAATTAGAGAAGCCTCGCTATGTAATAATAGGATTACAAACCAATCGTAAAAATAATGGATCAGTTGATTCTTCTCGATTTGATCATTGTAATCTACGTGATGTTAAAGTATTACTCAACTCTGTTTATTATCCTTATGAGAGTTTAAACACGGATTTCAATCATGATAAATTCTCTTTAATATATGAAGCATACATAAACTTCCAACAGTCATATTACGGTCGTTGTAGTGAACCGTTACTTAATCCAGCTGAGTTCAAAACTAAAGCACCTTTATTTGTAATTGACTGTTGCCGTCAAAATGAAACCCTAAAAACTGGACCAGTAGATGTGCGTGTTGAAATCGAATGCTCAAGTGAAATACCTGACAAAACTAGTGCCTATTGTTTAATAATAAACGATTGTTTAGTAGAGTATAAACCTTTGACGAGCATTGTAAAGAAAATATCATAATGAAACAACACTTAGTGGTGGATTTGCAAGGTTTCAAAGACTATAAAAATAATTTTATCGTTAAAGAATTCGCTTTAGCTACCAACAAGTATACACAAATGTTTCTAGTTAAACCACCATTTGCTTATTCATCTTTAACACCTTTTGAAAAAAAACATGTAAATTGGATTGAGAAAAATCTAAGTATTTAATGGAAAGAAGGATTTATTGACATGTATGAGTTCAAAAAAGTTATAAAACCATATCTGCAAAACCATGAAATATTTGTGAAGGGTCAAGAAAAAATTCAGTGGGTAAAGGACCTTTGTATCGACTGTAATGTAACTAATATTGAGGAAATGGGTTGTCCTAATTTAAAAACTCTAGGTGAAATAACAAAGAAGAACAATAATAATAATAATAATATTATTAAGTCTGATGTTACTGTCAGTGATGATGTTTGGTGGGATCATCCTATTGCTAAATTTAATGATGTGATGTGTATAAATCATACTAAAATATGTGCACTGAAACATGTAATACTTATAAGAAATTGGATTGGTAATGATCAATATAATAAAGGAGTATTTTGAACAAACTATCTTTTTTCATTTACCTATCTAACCTGAAAATTAGGCATAGAAAATAAACAAGTACTTCCATTAAACTTGTTATGAGGATGTAAAAATAAATTAATCAATTATTTAAACCAAATAGTTTAATGAAGATGAAAAAATGAAAATTACTTGAAAACTAAATTAGGTGATTCCCGTAGACGTTTTTATTTTTACATCCGTCTTATTTATCGATACCCGTAAGGTGTACACAGCGTGACGGTGAGTCGATGTTTTATTTTTGTTACTTCCATGCTTGCGCGATCCATATCGATTCGAGACAATAACAGCGAGGTGTGCATTATTGTAGCATTCTAGATTGCTTCAATCGAGCGGAGCTCCAAATAAAAGTGAGCCACAATTAAGCTAATGTATATCGATTTCACTGAGGAGGGTAAGGTGTGTATTATTGTGGCATTTTGGCTCACGTCGATCGAGCGGAGCGCAGTGGAGCGGATTGAAAGTGAAAGTGGGGCCACAATTAAGCTAATGTATATCGATTTCGATCGAGAGAGTAAGGTGTGTATTATTGTGGCACATTGGCTCACTTCGATCGAGCGGAGCGCAGCGGAGCGGAGTGGAGCGAAGCGGAGCGGATCGAAAGTGAGCTAAAGTGCCCAATAATACACTACTGAGGTGAGATGACGTCGTAGCAGATACGAACTACCAAACAAAACCCACTGCTAGGTGAACTGCCTCGAGTTAAAATTAAAGCCATTGTATAACCTCCTCATGAAGATTCCAATTCTTGTGGTTAAGAAAGTAAATCTACGGGGCTTCCTAGTTCAGTGCCTAATAAATATATTTATAATTAGCGAAATACTAGCGTGCAATGTGAACATCATCTCGTCAGTCACCCCTCGTCAGGGCTCTCAGATTTGTTCCGATCTTGGGTCGTCTGCTCTAACTCCGCCCAATTTGAGCTCACAATGGCGGCATTGAAAATTAGAATCCTAATGAAATGACAAAAAAAACTCTAGCAATTCACTTGCCACTATCTCACCTTGTCTTAAACGTTCCAGGTGTACGCGCAACTAAAGGCCATCATCGTAAAGTTGATACTCGCCTACCCACAGCACACTCTGTGGATGATGATCAGCGTGATGAAATCCAGTTACCCGCAGCGCATCAGGCGGTGCCAGGCGAGTCGAACATACATACATTGACGACGTCACAATAAGATAAATATACTAGACCTGAGGATTTTCTCTCATATCCGGGGATTTGAAACTGTGGGTCTACCGCCCAAGCCCCGTCGGCTTGATCCCGATAGCGACGCTTGAATTGACTTGCCGTATTGTCATAATGATAAAGTTCATTCTTGCACGAAGCTGTCAAAATGAAGCCGTCACCGATGCCGACGGAGCTTGCGCGGTAGGCCCACTGGGACGGGACCTCCCTCTAGAAAAGAACCTCCAAATTGTAAATTTAAAGAAAACTCTATCTACACTGGTAAAAATAACCTCAAAGTTAAACTTACTTTAAATATTGTTATCTGTTCATAGGACGTATTCGCAGAGCCGCGACTAAAGCAGCCGCATATATTGAAGCTAGTGTGCGACTTTACGCTACTCGCGGAGAAACTGATAGAGCTGTGCAACAAGCCCATCACCGACACCTCCACCGTGAGTACCGTACCGACCTCACAGATGACGCTAGTGTGCTGAAACTGAATTTTCATACAAACCTACATCGCGCAAGTGAAGCGATTCTACACGGTCCATATTTGAAAATATGTTTATTTTTTAAATTGACATTGTTTTCAGAATACTCACTTTATTATATCTATCCCCAATTATAATTAATTGGACAAAAAAGCATTTTCATGATGCGAGCTTTGTTTCTGGTCAGTACTACTTATTGTACTATATTATTATTGCTTGACAGTTTGTCCTGTAAGATTGATCATGTTACAGACTACAACAGTGTCGGCGTTGGTGCGCCCACTGCCGCGCTTGCTTGCGGGAGAAAACTTCAGCCGCATTATGATGCCTTTCCAGGAGTTCTGCAAGGTAGGGTCTTATTGTTGGGCTCAAACTGGCGAATGCCATAGGATTAAGGGCACTCATTTCATCGAATCCTTTCTAACCATTTGAGCTACTAATAAATAGGTACTATGAATATACCATAATGTTATCTTCACTTGCAATAGGTTCTGTTCTGCCAGATACATAAGATTTGCACAGCGGACAGGTTATGAAAAAAAAACTTTGCCTCTGTGTCAACTCAAAATTAAAACTTCGTTTAATCTTTTGCCCAAATATAGTTGTTGGAATGTGATACTACAACATTCCAGTCACGAAATTAGATTTAATCCGTTGTGTGTGTGACGTAGGTGGAGCTACCATGTAAGGCGGCCAGGCAGGAGCGGCTAGACTTCCAGGTCCCCGCCGAGCCTGAGGTCTACATAGCGGGGATAGAGGAGCGAGTGACGGTGCTGCCATCTCTACAGAAACCTAGGAAGGTCACTCTCAAAGGTATGTTACGATGTTAGTGAAGAACAGACCAAGGTTCTGATGTCATAAAACAGAGTAAGACCGCTGTCCTCTCGCATATGCTCCCTGGGCAACTGATAGCTATCGCTACATATAATACTACAGTTATGAATAAAGAATGCAGCAAAGGGTGAAACTTTATGAATACGGAAATTAATTCTCGTCGCAACAAACGCAGACATTGTGTATACATTACGAAGGCGTCTAAAATAAAGAACTGAACTGACAGCTTTAAATACGACAGCTCTTATACGGTTGCCACATCGTATATGAAATCATATAACTACGTTTTCAGATCATAGCGTCTCCATTAGAAAACCTCGAGACATACCTTCACGAGTTTCCTCGTACAGTGTGGCTTCCTCATACATTGTGGCAAACTAAAACCTCCTTGCATTTTATTTCATTACTTACAGGATCGGACGGTAAATCGTACACGATAATGCTAAAGCCGCGCGACGACCTGCGCCGTGACTACCGCCTCATGGAGTTCAACGCGGTCGTGAACCGCTTCCTGCGCTCGGCGCCGGCCACGCGGCGCCGCCGGCTCTATATTCGCACCTACAGGTACTATCACTAGCAGAAGTGGAAGCCCACTTTAAACCTTATTTCCCTTGCAGCTAGCATGCGACGGTAAACCCCTGCTTTTGTTAAACTTTTTGTCGAATTTCAAAAACTGTTCAAAACTGATTTGTTTTTATGTGTTGGGTCGCATGGGAAAAGAACCCTTTCTGTGGTCTATCACTAGCAGAAGTGGAAGCCCACTTTAAACCTTATTTCCCTTGCAGCTAGCATGCGACGGTAAACCCTTGCTTTTGTTAAACTTTTTGTCGAATTTCAAAAACTGTTCAAAACTGATTTGTTTTTATGTGTTGGGTCGCATGGGAAAATAACCCTTTCTGTGGTCTATCACTAGCAGAAGTGGAAGCCCACTTTAAACCTTATTTCCCTTGCAGCTAGCGTGCGACGGTAAACCCTTGCTTTTGTTAAACTTTTTGTCGAATTTCAAAAACTGTTCAAAACTGATTTGTTTTTATGTGTTGGGTCGCATGGGAAAAGAACCCTTTCTGTGGTCTATCACTAGCAGAAGTGGAAGCCCACTTTAAACCTTATTTCCCTTGCAGCTAGCATGCGACGGTAAACCCTTGCTTTTGTTAAACTTTTTGTCGAATTTCAAAAACTGTTCAAAACTGATTTGTTTTTATGTGTTGGGTCGCATGGGAAAAGAACCCTTTCTGTGGTCTATCACTAGCAGAAGTGGAAGCCCACTTTAAACCTTATTTCCCTTGCAGCTAGCGTGCGACGGTAAACCCTTGCTTTTGTTAAACTTTTTGTCGAATTTCAAAAACTGTTCAAAACTGATTTGTTTTTATGTGTTGGGTCGCATGGGAAAATAACCCTTTCTGTGGTCTATCACTAGCAGAAGTGGAAGCCCACTTTAAACCTTATTTCCCTTGCAGCTAGCATGCGACGGTAAACCCTTGCTTTTGTTAAACTTTTTGTCGAATTTCAAAAACTGTTCAAAACTGATTTGTTTTTATGTGTTGGGTCGCATGGGAAAAGAACCCTTTCTGTGGTCTATCACTAGCAGAAGTGGAAGCCCACTTTAAACCTTATTTCCCTTGCAGCTAGCATGCGACGGTAAACCCTTGCTTTTGTTAAACTTTTTGTCGAATTTCAAAAACTGTTCAAAACTGATTTGTTTTTATGTGTTGGGTCGCATGGGAAAATAACCCTTTCTGTGGTCTATCACTAGCAGAAGTGGAAGCCCACTTTAAACCTTATTTCCCTTGCAGCTAGCATGCGACGGTAAACCCTTGCTTTTGTTAAACATTTTGTCGAATTTCAAAAACTGTTCAAAACTGATTTGTTTTTATGTGTTGGGTCGCATGGGAAAAGAACCTTTTCTGTGGTCTATCACTAGCAGAAGTGGAAGCCCACTTTAAACCTTATTTCCCTTGCAGCTAGCATGCGACGGTAAACCATTGCTTTTGTTAAACTTTTTGTTGAATTTCAAAAACTATTCAAAACTGATTTGTTTTTATGTGTTGGGTCGCATTGGAAAAGAACCCTTTCTGTGGTCTATCACTAGCAGAAGTGGAAGCCCACTTTAAACCTTATTTCCCTTGCAGCTAGCATGCGACGGTAAACCCTTGCTTTTGTTAAACTTTTTGTCGAATTTCAAAAACTATTCAAAACTGATTTGTTTTTATGTGTTGGGTCGCATGGGAAAAGAACCCTTTCTGTGGTCTTCCACAAGTGCTGATGATGGTACATAGCGCGACTACCGCCACGTGGAGTTCAACCCGGTCGTGAACCACTTCCTGCGCTCCTGCTTCAGTTTCATGTCCCTTTCCTTATCATTGACCCTATCCCTTACCAAATCCATGTGCCTGTCTCGTTACGTGTACTACTCTGCTCTATCTGACTATATCAAAGATATGGGCTGCAAAAAAAAGACATGAATAGGCCTGTCTCTCTCCGTCCCCATATTCGAATACCGAATTTTCGACGTAACTTAGTTGTAGTTAGACGATAATTTAGATGTAGTTTTTGACATTTAATAGCACTAAACTTTGATGTTTTACGAGTGCCGGCCAGCACTGGACCAGGTTGGCACAGGACAGCTATAAATGGCGTAATGAAGAGAAGGCCTTTGCTCAACAGTGCGTGCTTAAGATAGATAAATAGAGGTATACGAGTATTAAGAACTCTTAAAAAAAGAGTTGCGTCGTCTAGTGTGTTTCACACTTGCTTCTCACATAGGAGGTGCAGGTTCGAATCGCGCTGGCCAATGAGATAAGTAATTTATCTTAAGTACATTATATGAAAGTTTTAACGGTGATGGAAAACATCGTGACGAAACCTTCATTACCGCATAGCAGCGGCTATGGGCCTCTACTAGGACGTAGTCGGCCCTGTCACGCAAAATTGATTATTGAATAACTGGCTGAAAATAGGCACAATTATGCATCTGCCACCCCGTATGGGAAAAGGCGTGACGCTATGAGTCATAACTGTTGTATTGTGCAGCGTGCTGCCACTGAACGAGGAGTGCGGGCTGGTGGAGTGGGTGCCGCGGCTGCTGGGACTGCGGCCGGTACTGATGCACCTGTACAAACAGAAAGGTAGGCGGAAACGGTCGGATTACAGTCATAACATGACGATCAATGGCGTATTGATGGCAATAGATATTTACAGTAACCCAGCATATTCCAGGACCATGATTTAACCAAAAGTGATTTCAGCCTTGCATAATTAGTGCTGAGAATTATTAAACAAATCATCAAGATACTGGATTTTCGAAACGGCTTTAACTTTTACTCCGATTAATAAGAGTCTTGCTGCCGTTCAGTATAACGTTGAGATGAATCAGTTGTTCATTTTAAGCTGGGTTAGAAAGTGCTACACTCTAGGCCCACGTTCCATAGAAAGTGGCCCATTGTTCTTTCATACACGCAGGCATCCACACGTCAAACAGACAGCTGAAAGAACTGATGTGCGCGAGCTCAGACCCCGTGGAGAAGAAGCGGCGCATCTTCGAGGAACAACTACTGCCACGACATCCTCCGGTCTTCCACGAGTGGTTCCTTAGAGTGTTCGCGGACCCTTACGGGTGGTGAGTGCATATGGGTCACATATCTATATTATGTCCTTAGCTACCCACAGGCTTTAACCTCTCAAAAACCGAGGGTTGAGACGGGTCGCGATTCTAAACCTCATGCCATGGTAATAAAATTTAAAAACTATAACGGTAAAGTGGCGTTAGCTAAAAGAGGTTAATGTCCAGTTTCCGTATAGAAAAGTGTACACTCTTGTCCACAAGAGCCACAGGGATTCATATTAGTCCATAGGGGTCACAAGTTGGCCATGAGTCGAAATTTTTAATTAATTAGGCACTTAATCAACAGTCTGGGCTGTTAACCAAAGCATTCAATCGGCATTCAATCATTGCTTAAGGTCCGTCGGCAATTAATTGAACGCAACGCTTAACAAGTTGCCTGAGCATGCCTAGGGATGACGTAAAGTTGTAACCTAAATCAACCTAACGGCGACGTCACGAACATGGAAACATCCGACCTGGGGTTTTATCTTGCTCGCCAGCTGGGATTCTAAGCCGGACCTCTCGCTTGGGAAGCACAGCCTCTGACCGTAACACCATGGAAGTCGTCAAATTGAAAACAAGTTTTTCAATTCTAATGAAATAATAATGACGGAGTCTACAAATTGTTTACGATCGCAACAAAGACCACACTTTGATACAAAATCACTAAAAACACACCGTCATCGACTGAACCAACGTTGCACAATGTTACTGAAAGAAATCTGCTGTTGCGTTGACGCAAAAATGAAAAGGGTGACTACCGGTAAGGCTGGTTGTTGAGCGTTTCCGAAGATGATTTTTAGGGTTCCGTACCCGAAGGGTTCCAAACGGGACCCTATTACTAAGACTTCGCTGTCCGTCCGTCCGTCCGTCCGTCCGTCCGTCTGTCACCAGGCTGTATCTCAAGAACCTAGCTAGCTAGAGAGTTGAAATTTTCACAGATTATATATTTCTGTTGCCGCTATAACAACAAATAACTACTAAAAAACAGGATAAAATAAATATTTAAGGGGGCTCCCATACAACAATACCACATACAAACTTATGGATGCACCTGGTTACGTACATGAAGTGTGAAAGTAACCGCACCAATAACTTTGTAAACAATATTTTGCTGTGTAAAATCCAAACTATTCACTCCACACCATCGCTTCCATTGAACGGTGGTACGGAACCCTTCGTGCGCGATTTAGACTCGCACTTGACCGGTTTTTTATTAATCAAAAGGCTAGCGACAGGCTATCCTTTTGATTAAGATAAATCATCTAGTCTAGTCCTTTAGGAACGGCCCGGGCTATTGATTAAGTGCCTCATTTAACCTGATGGCGACGAAATTTCTATCAAATTTTGACGTGGCGGAGTACGTTACGAAGTTTGATATAGCTATTGTAATAAAACTAATAAGTGAGATTCACACTTCAGCAATTTATTCTGCACAAGCACCTTCTTCGACAATCCAAGCCAGAGAGAGCTTGTTTCAAATGACTATTCCCATGAAAACATACTTTTGGCGCCAACAGACATGCCAACATTTAACAAAACGAGCGCGAATTGACGCAGCCAATAGGACACCAGCAGGCTATTCGAATCGCTAAGTGAATAGATTCGAAACAGCACATGAACTCTTGCAAGCAATAAATTTACGAAACCTAACACTATTGACTCGTGATCTAAGACTTACCTTACCTCGTTGATGATTAAATGCTTTTCATCTGATTATTGTTGTTTTCCGTAGGTACCAAGCTCGTTCGGCGTACGTCAGGACCACAGCTGTCATGTCCATGGTCGGGTATATTCTTGGTGAGTTTATTATTGTAATATTAGATTCCGGACAGGCGATAATCTAGCAACATGCCACTCATGTTTCTTTCCTTTTACACCACCTGACGTCATATTTTTTTGTTGTTTCGCTACAAATATGTCCATGTTTTTAATGTATGAATGTATTTACAAATGTGTTATTAACTTGATAACTGTCTCAGGGCTTGGCGATCGGCACGGCGAGAACATTTCCTTCGATTCCTGCAACGGAGATACAGTACACGTTGACTTCAACTGTCTCTTCAACAAGGTCAAGTGATGTTCAGTTGATCAAACGTTTGACGACCCGATTTCCCCCAGTTAAGCGCCTTGCGCTCATTAACGATGATATACACATTTTAATATATCATGGCTAAGAACCATTGCAGGGAAGTATTAACGAAAACACATTTAAATCCGTCCACCCGTTTGAGCGCTAGACTGCCCCAGACAGATACATAGACAGACATAAGTAAGAACTTATTACTAAGCAATAAGGTTGAAAATCGAGATCCATTTCGGTTCAGGCCATGCATTAAGGGGTTAAGGGTTAGTTTCACAGCTTGGGGATAAACCCTATTCAATTCGTGAAATCATTATCTATCAGTCAGGTAGAGTTTATCCACACCGTGTGAAACTGATCTATAATAATAATACCTTGGACACTATTTACATACATTGATCTAGCCCCAAACTAGGATTCCCTGTATCTTGGGTACTAGACAACAATACTTCTATAGCTAAATATTATACTTAGATAGATAAACAACCATAACTAGGGTACAAACATCCGTTCTCATCAAATAAATATTTGCCCCCACCGGGACTCGAACCTGGGACCCTTAGCTTCGTAGGCAGGGCCATTGCCGACTCGGCCATTCGGGTCGTCTATATCATCAAATCACCAATAATTATCCAAGAGTAAGATGTCCTGTAAGCGGCCTTATGCTGATGATGATGAAGAATGTTGTATGAATGTTGCAGGGAGAAGCGTTCGAGTGGCCAGAGCGCGTGCCGTTCCGTCTGACACACAACATGGCGGCTGCGATGGGCCCGCTGAAATACGATGGGATGTTCAGGTAACTTGTGGCTATATATCTAGTTATATTTCAGGGGGTTCTTATAGACATTCCGAACAACTATCCTTATGGAACCGATTTGATCAGGGCCCCTTTGTTTTTCAATTCTCCCTACGACAGCGGACCGCCTGGCATGCAAGGAGTAGCAAAAAATCAAGTTGCTCTAATCAAACCGATTTCAAAGTAAACTTTGTTCAGGATGATGTCCCTAACAACGCCCTTAAACATGACTACACCTTTATTTCAGCTAGAATTTATTTGCACATCAAAAATACTGATTTGCACAGCAAAAAAGTTATGTTTCAAATATTTTATCTACACACGTATCATAAACCCTCTTTATTGCGTACAAAAACCGCACGTTACGAACAGCATAATGTTAAAATACTTGGTAAAAACTCATTTCTTATCTGAAAAATTACACATTATGACCATAATGTGTAATTTTTCTACATATTATGAAATTCAAATTTCGAACGCCGACGCCCGCCTGCGTGCCGCCCCTACTTTGTTTGTGAAGTTGGTACTACTGAACAAGCTACACAAGTGCAAAGGAATTATCAATGCCACCATGCCGGTCGAACATGCGGTTCCTGAACACATTAAAGAGAGCTTATGATATGTTTGTAGATAAACTAGTGTAAGTAACTGTACATAATTAGGCATTAAAACTCTCGAGTGATATTATTATGAAACTCGCCTTCGGCTCGTTTCATAAACCCACTCTCGAGTATTAATGCCCTCCATTATGTAACAGTCACATAAACTACTATTATCTACACACCCTCATATATATATCATAAACCCTCTTTACTGCGTACAAAAACCGCAAGTTACGATCAGCATAATGTTAAACTACTTGGTAAAAACTCATTTGTTATCTGAAAAATTACACATTATGACCATAATGTGTAATTTTTCTACATATTATGACATTCAAATTTCGAACGCCGACGCCGGCCTGCGTGCCGCCCCTTGTTTGTCTGTGAAGTTCTCGAGTGATATTTTTATGAAACTCTCGAGTATTTATGCCCTCCATTATGTAGCAGTCACATAAACTACTAGTATGTAACTGTACATAATTAGGCATTAAAACTCGAGTGAGTTTTAATGCCCTCTATTATGCATCAGTCACATAAACTACTATTTCTTTGTTCTTACATGTTCAACCTAACACGAAGGATAAAGGGCGCTTCGCTTCGCTCACCCCGTTTACCCTTCACCTAAGCTACCGCAGCATTTTGCCGTGATATTTGATGTGTAAATCAGTATTTTGATGTGCAGTTTAATATTTCCCCGTTGTTTCAGTTACACCTGTATAGAGCACAAATCAAACATTTAAAATATAGAATACATGAGCTTTTATTGTATAAAAGGTACAAACATTGCGTCTGGGCCCCAACGATATCTAGTTATCCTGGATATCTTCACGCCATTGCCCATACGAGGTGGAAAAGGCACAATTGCGCTCACATTTAGCCAGTATTTCTTATCTGGCGTGATGGGGCTAGCCTATCGCTGCAGCTCTGTAGATCAATACGAAGCTTTACTCTTTATGTATTGCATTAAAATATTATGAAATTACGAGGTAAGGGAAGACATGTACTCATTAGAAAAGTACACTCTGCACAACACTTAGCTATAACAGCTTTCTTGTTTGTTTTTCAAAGTTACTCTTTTGCCAGGCTACTTTTGTTTTAGATATATGACATACGACAAAATTAAATACACCTCTTTGTTGCAAAATACGGTCAATGCTTAACAATACTAAGAAACGTATTGAATCACACACTGCACACAAAGGTATGTTTTGCGACATTATCAATACGAGAAAGTGGCATGCCCAGCATGGCGCTTTGCAATGCATTGTTCTCCAGTACTAAAAACAAGGCAGTTCTGGTTTTGACTTCATTGTAGTCGTCTTATGATAAGAACACACTTACAATCACCACAGAATGTGTACCGTTATTAGCGTATAGTTTGATATACCGTTAAATATATCAGAGCATACGTCAATATAGAAACAAGTAGTTACCAATTCACTATCCCTTTCGTAATCGCTAACCCTCCCAAAAACGGCTTATGATAGATATGTCACCGTAAGATTATCAAAACCGTTAATTATCATCTAACGCTTTTTTCTCGTTAGTTTACAAACTACCGATACATTGTAAACTGTACCGTACTGCTTACGATATGACGCGTTAGTTTATAATAAAACTGTTAAATTGTAAACTGGTTTAAACTTGAATTGCAAAGGAAATACCAGGGCAAACACTGCGGTAGCTAAGGTGAAGGCTAGAGGGGGCGAGCGCAGCGAAGCCCCCGAATAGTCTTCATGTTAGGTTGACATTTAAGAATAAAAGAAACGTAAATTGTAATCCCTGTCGGTCTGGTTTACAATTTGTCGATAGTTTACAATCTAACGCGTTAGTTTATTAACTACTGGATTTGACAATCTTTCGGTGACAGATATAGCCTTAATATGTATTTAAATCAGACGCAGTGCCATTCAAATTTGAAATCGACCAATCCCATCACAATAAAAGACGCCTCGTGTAAAATAATCGTGTTCTGATTGTTCTTTTTGACTGGTGTTGCGATTGATATCAAAAATGCAAAAGGCAACAGCAGGGTTAACGGAAAACCATCATTATATCTTCCCAAAAATGCATAACAAGGCAACAGCAGTTTTAACGGAAAACTATTATTATATCTTCCCAAAAATGCATAACAAGGCAACAGCAGAGTTAACGGAAAAATATCATTATATCTTCCCGAAAATTCTGCTTTAAAACTACTCCACTTCGTTAATTTATTTTCACTCCACTGCTCGAAAATGTGGCAAAAGATGGTCAGAAAGGACCTAGGACAACAAAAAAACCGGTTAGATAAAACATTGTTTACTTGTTTATTATGGTTCTGCCACATGTCAACAGATGGCGCTTCATACACTGTCGGTTTTTACCGACAGCGTGCGTCATGCCGTCGCGTCGGTAAAGCGTGTCTGACTTGAGCTGCCAATGGCACCTATGCCCGCCTTTGCTTCCGCTTGGTGGCGCTGGCTTAGTTGGAGGCAAACTGTTCATTCATCTGCGGTTAGCTTAAAAGGACACGTAACGAGATATTTCAAATGCACTTGTCACTGGTAAAATTAACCTCAAATGAGGTTAGCAAGTTATATATTTTAAGAAGACGTTAATATAATTTGACGACTTTGACAGATAGACAGCATCCTATTACCCCAGAGCCATCTGCAATACTCTTTTCAGACTAGGTGTCATTGCGGTAGATGGCGGACCAAAGAGTTTCGTTCATCTGAGGGCGGACTCTGCCAGGCGGAGCAAAGGAGTGGAGTTCCATACATTTATGAATAATTTTTATTTCCTCGCAGTAGCCGTGAAAAGGACTATGTAATGTCTCGGCCAAAACATGGAGTCGTCGCTTAGAGGCCCTCGCTTGCGGCTCGGCCCTTAAACTCACTCATCTATCTGTTCCTCACTTGGACAGCCTCTACAACAATTTACTATTTCAGCCACTTTCAGCCTGGCAAATAGACATTGATAGTTTTATTTTGTAGCCAGGTGGCAAACAAAAAAAACTACCATTGATAGGAAAAAAAATCAGTCAAGTGCGAGTCGGACACGAAGGGTTCCGTACCACCGTACAATGATAGGACATGAATGATATGACAATGTATGTGGAATGAATAGTCTGGATTTAACATAGCTAAATGTTGTTTACAACATTGGTGCGGCTACGTTTATACTCCAGGTACGTTACCATGTACATATATAAGTTTGTATGTGGTTTACTGATAAAAACCTTGTACATTTTGAGTTTCATTCATCTGAGGTTAGGGAACTGGGAACCAGAAACAGCGACGTCACAGACATCGAAGACCTGGGGTTTTATCTTCTTTATCCGCAGCCGGGGATCGAACTCGGGACCTCCCGCATGGTAGGCAGTGCCACAACCGCAGCGCCACAGAGGTTTGGTCGACTATCTGACCCAGACCAACGCATTGTCCGACCAGCAGTATGCTTACCGACCTGGCCGCTCTACGACAGCTTTGGCGCGTGAAGTGATCCATCGCATATTGAACGCGCGCGAACGCAGGTCACATGTGGCAGTCCGATTTTGCGATCTGTCAAAGGCGTTTGATGTGGCGGACCACGCAGTACTTGCCGCAAAACTGGTCCACTCTGGCACTGTCGACCCGCCTACCTTCTCACCAGCTATATGCGAGACAGATCGCAGATTCAATTATCTAAATAAGAAAGAGTCAAAGTTCTAGAGCTTTATTTTTAATACCGTAGTGTTCCAGTTTCAACAGTAAAGTTTCATGATCTACATAATCAAATGCTTTGGAAAAGTCACAGAAGACACCAATGGCATCTGTTTAATTCCACGCCTCAACCGAACGGCGCGGAATCTTGAGGGGCTGGGTTTTTGCCAGCACGGGAGAGAAAATCTTGATTGTTACTTTACCTTGTCGTCGTAGACCGGAAATCGAAAGCTCGATTCGAGGCAGGAATACGGGATAAGGGCACAAGTTTGGGTAGGATTGGTATGAATCTCACTATTCGCTGCCCGACGCTGTCGCCGGCGTGCTGCCTGCTGACACGAGGAGTCGCCGTTCGATACGACGATGTCCAATCACAACACGGATCACTTAACCGCTGACGCGAATCTACTTATTTCCCGACGATGTGGTAGATTTACACTCCGACCAGGCTCGACACCTGTATTAGACGATTGTTACACCGAATTACAATCAATGGCCCGACGCCTGAGCAGACATGTTTTTTCTCCCGAAGAGAAAAGATAACCTCCAATTTTTCCTCTCGTTGGTACGAGTGACAGCTGCGGTTCCGTTTCCGTTCCCAGTCGCGCAACAAGAGGAGGTGCGTTCCGAAGCATAAATATTAAACAGTCACCCGCCCGGAAAAGTCCGAACCTGTCCCTAATCAATAGGAAGGCGAGAAAGTGTTGCGACCGCTCTCTTGAGGACCGAGTCCCCCACCTTGACTTCTGCTGATCGAGGCGTGCCATCCCGACCCGTGTACAAATTGACGATCCGTCCTCGTCTCCATCTCAATGATGGCAGGTTCGCATCCTTAATCAGCACCAAATCACCGACTTGAGGGGGGCTCGTCCGGTCAGTCCACTTAAGGCGCTGCTGCAAGATGTGCAAGTACTCAAGGGACCACCGTTTCCAAAAATCTTGAGCCATCTGCTGCAACATCTGCCACCTAGTTAACCGACTTAACTTAACATCACCGAATGGGTATTCTGGCAGGGCGTTAAGGGGCTGACCTATCAGGAAGTGACCCGGAGTCAACGCTTCCAAATCATTTGGATCCGAACTGAGCGGGCACAACGGACGCGAGTTCAGTGTCATTTCAATCTTACAGAACAGCGTCGCAAGCTCTTCAAAGCGTAGAGAGGTCTCACCGATGATCCTCGTCAGGTGCGACTTAGCCGATTTAACCGCAGCCTCAAATATTCCTCCCCAATGAGGACATCCCGGCGGACTGGAAACCCATTCAATCCCTCGTCGGGAGCAAGCCGTACCGATGGCATCCTGGTTACCGTTCAGGAATTGAGTGACCTCCTGCAGATATCGCCTGGCTCCGACAAAATTTGTGCCGTTGTCCGAACGGATTAATGTCGGGAGGCCCCTTCGTGAGACGAACCGATCTAGACAAGCGATAAATGCCTCTGTAGTGAGGTCACTGACCACCTCCAAGTGGACTGCCTTTGTGGCCAAGCACACGAAGACGCACAGGTATGCCTTCACTAATCTGGTGTTCCGTAGCTGTGAAGACTTGACCATGAATGGTCCCGCGAAATCCGTTCCGACACCCGCAAAGGGCCGGATTTCGTTAACCCTATCCGAGGGCAAATCGCCCATCTGGGGCTGCATCGTAGCCGCCTTGGCCCGATAACAAGGCAGGCACCGAAATACGACGCTACGCACTAAGCGTCTTCCCGATAGAATCCAGAACTCGCGCTGGAGAAACGCCATCAAGGCGTGGCATCCGATATGCCCATTCCGAATGTGTCGATCCTGTATCAACAGTTCGACCAACTTCCCTTTCCTAGGGAGTAACAACGGGTGGCGAGCCGCATAAGGCAGGTTGGCATTCCGCAGCCGACCTCCTACCCTCAGCAATCCTTGAGGGTCAATGAACGGGTTGAGCCGAGCCACAGCTCCCTTCAGTTGGACGCGTCCGCGTCTCATAATGTCCAATTCGGACTTAAAGTGCACCGTCTGCACGTTCCGTACCAATGCGAACAACGCATGGTTCCGTTCCCGTGGTGTCAGGACCTGTGTCCGCACTCGTTGCGCCTCAGAATTCCGACAATTCCGCGCAAATCGGCAGATCCAGGCGGTCACATTGACCAGCTTGTCGAGCGAGCTGTACCGTTCCAGCAGGCTGAACTCCTCTTCCGGCTCTGGTTGCGTCGTACAGACTCCGACTGTCAAGGCGCCGTTCGCCGTGGTAACGCGTGGACTCATTGGCCAAACTTTTCCCTCCCGGATCTCACTGTGAGCAGTCGTCTAAAGAACCTGTACTAATTTAATTCTAATATTTAAATCAATTTAAACATTTTTAATACAACCAAAATATTAGGAGCGCATAACTCCAAAGTGCTCTCCGCGATTCAAATTCACGCGCCACAACTCCCGCTGAACGTACCAGTTCCCAAAAATAATACTATGCATATAGTCAATAAAGCGTATATTGCAGTAGCAAATAGAATACAAAACATTACATATCGAGACTACTTATGCTAAGACAGAAAAATGTTGATACCGCGATGTAGGAAATAGCGACAGCGCCATCTAATGGGAAATGCCTACAACTAGCAGTTGGTGAACGGTCAAACATACCGACCACCAAGGAAATAATCAATATTTCATTTATTCCGACCACCGTGACACAAACAGGCTAGTCCTAAAATATATCATGAACAAAGTAGTATATACATAACAAAATAAACATAACAAACCAATTGATGGTTGACAAAAAAAAAAATATCTTACTATACTAGAATGTATGCTTTTTTACACAATAAAATCATACAATCGAAACTAAAACTAACTATTTCTGTTAGGTACAGAACCCTTCGGTACATCAACTAAACATCTAACTTATTTTACATGATTTTACTCGGAAGATACCGGTAAAAAACACAATTTCGATACTGGTCGTTTAATAAGATTACCTTTACATTTCAAACTGACAACCCTTGTAAGTCCGTCCAGTCCCGGGTGTTTGTCTACTACCATGCCATACAACCATCTAGCTGGAGGAATATCATCTTCTACCACTAACACAACATCGCCCACAGTCGGTTCGGGGGTTTTGTTGGTCCACTTATACCGATGGTAGAACTGCGTCAGATATTCTCTTGCCCATCGACGCCAGAACTCTTGGACCATCCTTTGGGTGAGTTGCCACCTCCTGAGACTGTTCACATTTGACCTTTCATAGTTGACATCAGGTGCTACGACTAGAGGTTCTCCAATAAGGAAGTGTCCTGGTGTCAATGGAGTTGGATCCTCTGGATTGTCACTTATTTTCGAAATAGGTCTTGAGTTGAGGCAAGCCTCGATTTGAGACAACACCGTAGTCATCTCTTCAAACGTGAGAGTTGAATTTCCTATGATCCGTTTAAGATGGTGCTTTGTCGACTTGATTCCCGCTTCCCACAATCCTCCAAAGTTTGGAGAATGAGGAGGGATGAAGTGCCATCTTGTGCCGTTGTTAGCCAGTTGTTCGGCAATCTCAACTGCTATGCTTGCTTTTTCTTCAGCAAATAAGGACTTTAACTCGCGTGCAGCGCCCACAAAATTCGTCCCATTGTCACTCCATAAATCTGCACAGTGACCACGACGAGCGGTAAATCGCTTGAATGCAGCTATGAATCCTTGAGATGTCAAATCGCTGACAACTTCAAGGTGTATAGCGCGCGTCGCCATACACACAAATAAGCAGATGTAACCTTTGTAGGAGCGATTGCCTCGACCTTTTGAGACACGAACATTGATAGGTCCGGCATAATCCACGCCGCTGTTGAAGAAAGGACGAGAAGCAGTAGCCCTTGCTGATGGTAGCTGTCCCATAAGCTGATGTCTGATGCGAGCAGCATGACGAATACATTGCACGCATTTTCGAACGAAGGTTTTGACTAATTGCTTAGCCCCTACGATCCAGTACTTCGAACGCAAGTAGTTGAGCATCAACTGTGGGCCTCCATGCAGCGTTTTCTCATGGGCATTAACTATCATCAAATCTGTGAAGTGCGACTTCATTGGAAGGATGATTGGATGCTTCATATCTTGGCTGAGTTGCGCATGCTGTAACCTGCCACCGATTCTCAAGATCCCGTCGTCATCAACGAATGGATTCAATGTGGTAAGTACACTTTTTTTACTAATCTCCTTTTTGTTTTTCAGGTCTTCGATTTCTTCACCGTATTGTTCTCCTTGACAAATCTTGATACATATTTTCAAACTCTCTTGTATTTCATGTCTTTCTATCCATGTATTAACTTTTTCCTTTCTGGAAAGCTTCGCGAATCTTTTGCAGAGAACAACAACACGGATCAATTTTCTTAGTGAAGAACACCTTGAGAAAATCTCTTTGGCTGCGTTTGATTCTTCTTCATTGTTACAGCGATTCACCAAACAAATCTTTTTAGTATTTTCTTCTAAGTGTGTTTCTGTTGACTTGATCTTTTTGTAATCAATATTTTCTTCTTTCAGCCATGTAGGACCTTGTTTCCACAAAGGCTCTTCTTCCAGATTCTTTGTTCCCCGTGATGCGCAATCGGCAGGATTATCCTTTGAGGACACATGTGACCACTGTTGTGGCTCTAATGCTGTTATTATTTCCGATACGCGGTTCGCAACGAAAGTTTTCCACCGATTGGGTCTGCTATTGAGCCATGCAAGAACCACTGACGAGTCAGTCCATGCGTGGATGTTTCTTTTCTCAAAACCCATGATTTCAGCTACTTCAACTAACAATCTAGTTAGAAGCACTGCCCCACAAAGCTCCAACCTTGGTATAGAGATTTGCTTGATAGGTGCAACTTTCGTCTTCGACGTGATCAACGTTACGAATATCTTCCCCCGACTATCTACGACGCGTAGATACACAACTGCAGCAAAAGCTTCATTTGACGCGTCAGAGAACCCGTGGAGCTCACGAAGTATATCGTCATCATTGGTGTTGATCCATCGTGGAACACTGAATTTGGTAAGTTGACTTAAATAGTTTCTGTAGCTTAGCCAATCTTTCAGCAATTGAGTTGGTAGTTCATCATCCCACTCAATTCCTGAAAGCCATAGCTTTTGTATGAATATTTTTGCCGTAATTATTACTGGTGCCAACCACCCTAGAGGGTCAAACAGGCATGCAATGTTGGATATTACTTTTCTTTTTGTTACAGGTACTGAAACAGGAGGCAGCTGCACTGCGTACTCGAACTCGTCGGATGTCCTATTCCAGGTAAGCCCCAAAATCTTCATGCATGCGTCTGTTTTTATTTTTAAATTTCCTTCTTGTGGTTTGGGATCTTCGTTTATTTCCTGTAACAACTCTTCACTATTACTGCTCCATTTCTGCAGTTCAAAACCTCCACCTTTTAGTAATTCCGTCATTTGTTTATATATTTGTTTTCCTTCTTCCACAGATTTGCAGCCGGTCATCAGATCATCCATGTAGAATTCTTTTAAAACTCTTTCAGATGCCAGAGGATAATCTTTGCCGTCGTCATATGCTACTTGGTGTAGACTGCGGACAGCAAGGTAAGGTGCGGAGGCAGTTCCAAACGTAACTCGTAACATCCTTAGATGTTGAATCTCATCTTCTGGTTTCTCGCGCCATAGGAGACGCAGGAAATCAGTTTGCTGCGCATTCACCTTCACCTGCCTGTACATTTTGACAATGTCGGATACTAGACATATAGGATAGCGTCGCCATCGCATGATGATATGCCGTAAATCATCTTGAAGGGTTGGTCCTACTAGAAGATCATCGTTTAGAGAGACACCATTGGTTCCAGAAGACGATGCATTGAAGACAACGCGAAGTTTGGTGGTATCTTTATCCTCTCGAACTACCGCATGATGAGGTAGGTATACCGCATCTGGATTGTCTCTTTGGCTCTCAGGTACAATTTCTACATGATCGAGTTCTAGATATTCTGATATCACATCAGAATACTGTGCTTTGAGCATAGGATTCTTTTCTAACCTTTTTTCTTGCTGCTGTAGTCTCTTGGCAGCAATCATTCTGGAGTCTCCATATTTAGAACCTGGATCCTCATCGCGGAACGGTAAATTTACTACATACCGCCCCGACTCATCTCTCTTCGTAGTTGCTGCGAATATTTGTTCGCACTTCTGTTCTTCCTCTGTAAACTGTGTCTGAGAATCTACAACTTTAACGTCAGTTTCCATTTCCCAAAATTTCTTCAGAAGATCATTTTCAGGGTTGGACTGGACATAATTACAGAGTAGTATGTCAGATGCCAAGTCTTGGACCACTGTAGGACCAGACAGAATCCAACCCAGTTTGGTTTTTTGCGCGACTGGTGTACCGGGTGGACCCTTGATAATTCCATCTAACAAGATTTGACCATAAATGTCAGCTCCGAGGAGCACATCAATTTTATTTGGTGTACCAAATGACGGATCTGCTAACTCTATACCTGTCAACTCGGACCAGAGCTCGATTACAATTTTCCTTTCAGGAAGAACTGAAGTGAGCTTGTTTAACACAATAGCTTGAATGCACAAACTAACATTGGGATCATGAAGTGCCTGAATGTGGAGAGAAACCCTCGACTTCGAGGCTATAGAAGCATTTTGGTCACTTCCTAATCCCATAATGGAGCTTTTGTGTGGTATTTTCTTTAGACCGAGTAATTGGACAGCGGATTCCGTGATGAAAGAAGCCTGTGATCCTTGATCAACGAGACATCTGAGTGTTACCAGCGTACCCGACTTTGAATTAGCATTAACCAATGCTGTGGCTAGTAACACTTGCTGATTCATATTTGCTAAACACGCTGTAACATTGCTAGTAGTTTCTACTTGCGATGTTAATGATGATGTTGCTTGGGCAACACCCTGTTCACCTGAGCTGTTGGGCTCAGTTGAATTAGTAGTATTTTTGGGATGCAGGAGGGAATGATGTTTTTTTCTACATATTCTGCACCTAGAATTGAGGCGACAGGAGAAGACTGAGTGGCCTGTTCCTAAACAATTGAAACATAACCCGTTGGACTGTACGAATTTACGACGAGTGTCAGTATCTGTTTTTGCAAAATTTTTACAATTGCTCAATTTATGATCTTCCGTACAGTAACAACATGACATGGTTGCTACAACATGAACTTTCGGATTGGCGCATGGAGTGCTATTGACCTGATTAGGTTTCTGTGATACATTGTTTTTAAAAAATTTAGGATCTATGAATTCGAGAGCACGTGATCTAACTTCTAAAAAGTCCTTGAACTCATTGAGAGTGGGCAAAACGTTTGCGCTTTCACTGACTTTTAGCTCCCACTGTTTTCGAGACTCATTGTCTAACTTAAGACTAATTATATAAATAACAATGACATCCCATGTACTAACATCTATACCTAAATTATTTAATGCAGCAAGACATTCATTTGTGTTATCTAATAATTCTCTTAGTGCGCTCGCAGACTCCGTTGTGACATTTTTTTGGCTCATAAATTTTCTTAATATGCAGTTTGAGAGATATCTTTTATTGTCATATCTGTCTTCCAGTTGCTTCCAGCATAATTTGTAATTATCGTGAGTTATTGGCATGTGACGAAGAAGTTGTTCGGCTTCTCCCGTCAAGTGGCTTTTGAGGTAATGAAGTTTTTGTACCTCATCTAGCGCCTGGTTTTCGTGTACCAATGATGTAAATAAATCCCGGAAGCTCGTCCACTCTGCATACTTGCCCGAAAACGCCGGTATTGTGATCTTCGGAAGTTTTATACTGCACTCCTTGGTTGTGGTCGTTTGAGGACAAGGTTTGCTTACTTCTTTCGCCTTAAACTTGTCGAGAGCATCTTGTAGTTCACATTTGTACTGAATAAAGAGCTCTTCGCAATCGTCGTACAGATCCTTTGTGCTATATGTACTAGCCTGCAACTCTGCCTCATCGGAATCATGTACTATCTGCGTATGCGTTAACGAAAATTGAGACCACAATTCAAGCAATGCTTCCAATTTAGTGTTGACGTACGCTGTTGAAGCAAGTCGATCTTTCGGAGACTTCTTAAAATTTATTCTGGCTTTGTTTATTCTTCTATATAAATCTTCTTGTACCTTGATATTTGCTTCCATCTTGCTTTATTTACAAGTTAATTTAACCAAAATATGTCTTTGAGCTGCACTCTTAACAAAAATACTAAGTTGCTGTTCCTATAGAAATGTCTCCACAAAAATATAAGTTGCAATTTCAGATAAAGTTTTAGAAAAAAATACAAGTCCAAAATTTCTCAAAATTTTCTAAGTGTTTGAAACAGTTCAAATTCTATAGAAAATCGGGCATAGGTTCCCCGTAGTATCACTTTTAACGAAATTATTCTAAGTCCTGAACTAAACTTTAAAATTTTACAAGTCCATGCATTATCTCTAAAATTTTACAAGTCCCAAATTCCTTGAAATCGCACTAAGTTAATATAGGTATTCAAATGTACTCACAGTTGCACTTCACTCACTCACACACGAATTTCCGTTGATTTTGCGTCACGTTGAAGTTCCTCTTCAGCATCCAGGATCCGATGAGCACCAGCAAGGCAGCAGCAGCAGCACAGCAGCAGCAGCAGCAGCAGCAGCAGCTCAGCACCCTCAGCGACAATCGGTCACTGCGTCGGCACTCCGTGGATACTTAGTCGACACAATCCTTAGCCACAGTATAATCCGGCTCGAAGGACCATGAACGTACCAGTTCCCAAAAATAATACTATGCATATAGTCAATAAAGCGTATATTGCAGTAGCAAATAGAATACAAAACATTACATATCGAGACTACTTATGCTAAGACAGAAAAATGTTGATACCGCGATGTAGGAAATAGCGACAGCGCCATCTAATGGGAAATGCCTACAACTAGCAGTTGGTGAACGGTCAAACACCCGCCACGCTGTCCGTGATCGAAGTCACCGGTAGTACGCAAGCCCCACCCACGTACGAGGACTCCATTCATCTGGACGAAACACCGTATCCTGCGCGTGAGTACAACTGCAGTGCTACTACTCCAGCAGCTACGCACTCAGTGATCGCGCACGCCCAGTTGTAGGCAGGCTCCGCCCCCCACGTGGACCTCATTCATCGCACGCAACTGCCTGCTGGTCGCTGCCGTCCTGGTACCCTGCCGTCGCGTCGTCACATTAACAGATGATTGACAGATGTCAGCTGTCAAGTTAAAGTGAGCTCCGTAATAAATTATTGTAATTAAATAATAAACAGCGTTAAATAGTGAAAGTTATTTGTCCAACCGTTAAATAAAGTCGAATCAAAATAGTATTAGTGTTATCTACAAAAAACAACTACTACAACAGTGTTGTATTGTGATATCGTGAAACCGTTCCAGTAACAAAAAATACAAATAAATTATTGCTTAGCTGAGTCCTGTGACACGAGGAATGAGATATATGCATCGCCGCCGAAACAAAATAGTGACTTAAAGGGACAATCGAAGAAAAACAGCGAAAAAGGTTAGTGACAATCTTTTGTAAACAAACCATGACTCATTCTTAACGGACGCACTGATTGCACGAGTCCAATTTCACTGAATGTGACTACTAATTTCGCCTTGACTAACAACGTCCCTATAGCGGAGCCGTAGTACGTCTGGCCGTCTTACCGTGGGTTCCGGGGTCGATCCCGACTCAAGACTTGTCAACATTTAGTTTCGTTACGTCTTTTATTTTTGTAAAGAGACTCCAAATACAAAATGAGTTTCTTTGGAAATATTACATTTAGAAAGAATCGTCTACACTCTGAGTCAGAGGTGACTGCAGAGGAAATAAATGCATCCGAAACAACAGTAAATGCTTCCTCCAGTAGTATGCCCGAAATATCAGATGATGAAGAGGAAAGTAGAAAACAACTAGAAAGCGAAATAAAACTTCTAAAACAACAGCTTCAAACAGCACACGAAGAAATAATAAACTTAAATCTAGAAAACAGTCAACTGAAAACAGATATTCTTGAGCTACAAAAAAAACAAGAGATCTGCCATAAAGTAACAAAGAGTTTAAAATACGACTGTGTTACTCCTAAAAGAAAAAAAGACAAATCCACAACACTGTCCAAAACCCTGGCGACCACAAAACCAACCACGAGTGCTAAAAACGGTGATGTGTCGAACCCAGGCAAATTAATTTCAGTCAGCACACAAACCACACCAAAATTCAACTCTTCTAACAAAGCGAAAACATCACCTAAAGCGCGAGGGAAGCTTAGTAATAACGTCAGCAAAAGTACAAAACCAAAAAGTAAAATATGTATAATTAGTAGCAACAATACGAACAAAATACTCCGGACAGCTGAAGATACCCTGCCAAATAGCAGTATATTACATTACTCATCACCTGGAGCTGGAATTAGTTACCTATTAGAAAAGACTCAAAAAAATGTTAAAGATTTTACGATGGACGATTACTGCATCATCATGATTGGAGAAGAAAATTTCTTGACCACCAATAACTATATTGATCTTGTATACCTCATCAGAGAGGAACTACAGAAAATAAAACATACGAATGTAATACTGTGCGTGCCAACGTTTAAATGCAACGAACATTCAGACTTATTCAACTGGAGGATTGAAACTTTCAACAGTGCTTTATATATGGATTTACAAGAACACAAGCATGCGCATGCATTAGACACAAATTTGAATTTAACATACGACAACAATATGTTTCATAGATATAGTGGCCAGATAAACAATTATGGAACGAAAGTAGTATTTGATGATTTGGCAAAACTAATAAACTCAATTAAAAAAAAAGGGTCCGTCCAAATAAATAAACAGAAAAACGCCAATGACGGGACTATTGACACACCGACTCAGCTTTTTCGTAACTAATGATCCCAAAGTGCCACTATTCGTATATAACCACATAAATGTCATGCATCAGAATATAGCTGGACTAATAAGCAAAGCTGATGAACTAACAGTTTGCCTTGAAGAAATGAAGATAAAAAACAGAAAAACCATAGACGTGTTATGTATTACAGAGCACAATATGACTGACGCTAATGAAGAACAACTATTTTTACCAAATTGCTGCCAGTTTATGTAGAAACAAAAAAAGAGGAGGCTCTTGTATACTAACCAGAATGGACCACGACTTCAGAACACTCAGTGATATAGCCAAGTACTCTATACCTAACGTAATAGAATGCTGTGCAATAGAGTTAAGTAAACATCGTATTAACATATTATGTGTTTATCGGGTACCAGGATCAGACATGAATTTATTTTTTGACACCCTGGACCTAATTTTACGGAAAATATGTGATGACTCAAAAAGTCAACTAATAATATGCGGTGATTTTAACATTGATGTATTGAAAACAAATTGTAAATCAACTGAATTCGAACATCTTTTGTTGAGTCATAATCTGACATTACAATTCAGAGAGCCAACGAGATATGCAAGTAAAACCTGTATAGATAATTTTGCTCATAGCATTAGAGGATGTACTGGGGAAATCGCGGAATTAGGCTTATCAGACCATACAGCGCAAATTTTAAAATGTCCTGTGAAAAAAACCTGCACACTTAAATCATGGCAAATTACAAGACGGGACTTCTCCACAGAAAACCTACATAAATTTAAAGAATGTTTAACAAGTTATAAATTTAGTGACGTATTTGACTCAGTTGATCCAAATAAAGCATATAATTTATTTTTCGAAACATTTAAACTATTTTATGACCTATTCTTTCCCATTAAAAATGTTAGGATACGTACAAGAAGAAAGCAACGATGGATATCCAAGGGAATAAAAAAATGTAGCAAGCGAAATAGGGAACTTCTCTGGCAATACAGACTGAAGCCTTGCAGTGAAACCAAACTATTGCTGAATTCGTACAAAAAAAGATACAGAAAAGTTCTCAAACAGACGCAGTTCTCTCAAAATAATAACTACATACAACTAGCAAACAACAAATGTAAAGCCACCTGGCAAATTATAAACAAAACAAAAGACAATCATCCTAAGGAATCAATAACCAAGATTAATAATCTAAACAGGGATATTACAGAACCAATAGCTATAGCTAATGCTTTTAATGATTTTTTTATTGACCAGGTTAGAGATATACCTAAAACTAAAAACCGTATTGACAGTTCCGCAAATATCCCTCATTCTATATTTATGAGACCGATCTCACCAGATGAAGTTAATAAGATTGTTAAAGGACTAAAGAACAAAAAAAGTGTTGGTTTTGATGAAATTTCCACAGAAGTCTTAAAGTTTGTATCAAATGAAATAGCATCTCCTCTGAGCCATGTATTCAATCAATGTATCACCAAAGGCATATTTCCAGACAAACTAAAACCAACAATTGTTAGACCATTGCACAAAAAAGGCGATAAAGTTAAGCTATCCAATTATAGACCTGTAGCATTGATACCTATTCTATCAAAAGTCTTTGAAAAATATATATATAATGCCATTACAAACTTTATTAACAAGCATAAAATATTGACTGATCAACAAAAAGGATTTAGAAAAAATATGACTATAAATATGGCAATTTATGACTTAATAAAATGTGCGGTGTTAAATATGGACATAAGGAAGCCTATTTGTGCCATTTATATGGACATGTCAAAGGCTTTCGACTGTGTTGATCATTGTATATTAATGGATAAGCTCTACACATACGGCTTGCGTGGTAACGTACATGATCTTATAAAGTCATATCTCAGTGACAGATATCAATACACAGAAATAACCCAAATATGTCAGCATAGGGCTCGGGAAATAAGTTTTAGATCGGAGCCTAGAAAGACTTGCTTTGGAGTACCACAAGGCAGCGTATTGGGGCCGCTTTTGTTTTTAATGTACATTAACGACATGCCGAATAATGTACACCACCCCATGGTACTGTTTGCCGATGATAGCACAGTTCTAATAAAAAGGAATAATGATGTAGACTACGAGAAAGATATTAATAGTACTCTCAGCAACATCATAGATTGGCTTACTAATAATAACCTGCTTATAAATATTGACAAAACCAAGGTGATGCATTTTAGTCAAAAGGTAGAATATTTGAACCCAAATGTAAACTACAAGGGTGAAACAATTGAAGAAGTGAACCAAACCAAATTCTTAGGGTTAGTTATAGATAAAAACTTGACTTGGAAGCCACAATCAGAAGAAATCTGCAAAAAACTCTATAAATTCTCATACGCGTTATATAAGCTCGCTAAAGTTGTGAACCGTGACGCAGTGCTATGTGCCTATCACGGCTATGTAGCTTCCACGCTTCGTTATGGTATCATATTCTGGGGGAACTGTTCAAATAGAGAAATTATATTTAAATCTCAAAAGAGATGTCTTAGAGCAATGTGTAAATTAAAATCAACAGACACCTGTAAACCATATTTTAAAGAACTGAAGTTACTAACGTTTCCCTCTATGTACATTTTTGAAGTTGCTTTATTTGTAAAAACGAACCCAATATTATTTACGAAAACTAATAGATTAAGAAATCCTCATAGGCTTCAAAATGTAACCTCAAAAACGGCTCTACTTAGTAAAAGCGTAATTGGACTAGCTCCAAAAATTTACAATAAAATTCCTAATAATATTAAAAGCCTTAATGTTAATACTTTTAAATTAAAGCTTAAATCCATATTGATTGAGAAGTGTTATTACTCTATTGTTGAATATTCAAATGACAAGGAATTCTGCAAATAACTTTACAGAGCCACTGAGCCACTTTCTATAACATGTATGATAAACTTCAATTGAGACTTTTGAATTTGTTAAAGACATTAATTTGATCAACTATTAGAATTGCATGTTAGACTATAAGTAATGAAAATATTTGTATGCTTTTTTTAGCAGAATGTAGAGTACATAAATGTATTTACCAACTTATATATCCACCTACATTCCACAAATAAATGATTTTGTATTTGTTCGATTCCAAATCGATATTCGATCGATGGTTTCTGAACGGCCATTTTGAATTTGACGTTGCTGCCAACCTAGCAGTTTTTGACAACTGACAGACGAAAGCCCTCGCAATGTAACGCGTATTGGTAAGGGTATTGAAATTAAATCGCAAGCCATCTGGAATGTATTCGGGTTTCCCTCAGGATTGTCTATATAGCTGAGTGTGTTGTGGTTCCCCGAACCAGATAAAGTTCGCATTTACGTGGCCGATTGGTTTTTCCCACGTAACATAACCTGTGTTGGAACACTGTGCTCATCGAAGCTGGCCTGCCAGTCATACCTGGTTGGCTGAAGAACCTGTCTACCAAGAAGAGCCTAGGGTGCACCCGGGCCTTGCAGAGAGACAGGAGGTTGACGGGACCGAAGCACAGACCAGGTTAGATCGACTCCATTTACCTTAGCTCGGTGAATCGCCGACGTTCACACTTCTTGGCAACTGATCGCTACGCTACCTCGTAGCTGATGGGCCCCTGCGAGGTCATTAGGTGCTGAGAAGCCTGAACAATTTTGGTAGCTAGAGCGTGGTTTCCTGAGATTTGCAGCCGTCAAGGGCTCCAGGAACGCACGATTTGGGACTATCAATCTGTAGGTATAGGCGGTTATTAGGTAACTGTTGTTCCTATATCCACATAGATTGGTAGTATTGTAAGCTATAGGTCTATTGCTGGTAGTAGATAGACAGATATTGAATTGAAAATTGCATTGAATTACCAGTCAGTCAATCTATTAGTGGTCTAGTAATGCTATTTAAGAATGGTTTGGTTAACATAGGTAGTTACATCTATTGATAGCAGGCTATTACATTGTTTTCAGTTTATAGCAATTTATAACTTGAACTAATATTGACTATCTGTGTGTGTTATAATGATAAAGGGAAACTAAATTGTATTTACAGAATTTATATAGATATAAAACTCGGTTCCTATTGTTTAAGGAAAACAGCATTGTTTAAGTTGTGGTTTAGGGTTCCCTCGTTTGGGTTATAGACTGGAGGGTCCAATAAAATTGAGTTACTGCAAATTGTGAGTAAGTATCGTTCCGATCATGTCGTTATCTGAAATCCAGAAGGGTGTTTCTAAGGAACTCAGATGGTTTTCCTCCGCACACGGTCTGATAGACCGTTTAGATAGGCATGATGTGGTATTGGAGCGGTCTATGGACGTTAAGGAACGTTACAATAGGGTGCTCGAATTGTCCGCGCAGGCGGAATCAGTTGATGGTTGCGCACCTGACAGGCTGTCACGGTTGCTAGGGGATGTCGACCAATGTATGGAGATGGCAGCTGCTATCACGCAGAAGGCTGCGGACATACGTAGACAGCGCGAGTCCAGCCATGGTGGTGACATTGAAGCACCTCTGCCGCTTCAGGGTTCGGGGTCCAGGTTACCTGCCATAACTATGCCTACTTTTGACGGAGTGTCCGGTGAATGGATGAGCTTCATCAATCTGTTCGACAGTTTGGTGCACATGCGATCGGACATTACCAAGTCTGTCAAGATGGCTCAGCTGGTGGCAGCATTGAGGGGTGAGCCTAGGGAGCTGGTCGCTCATTTGACAGTTACGGAGGGTAACTATGAAACGGCCAGGCAATTGTTGGTCAGACGTTACCATAACAAACGGAGGTTGGCCGATGCCCAACTGAACCGTTTGTTTAGTATCCCGGTTGTGAACAAGGTCGGGGCCATACAGACGGAGGTTTTGAACCCATTGTTGTCCGTCACCAAGGCTCTAGAGAATCTTGGACTTCCGGTTGGTGAATGGTCGTACCTACTGTTGTACATTGTACTTTCCCGCCTACCCGCTGACGTGCAGACTCGTTTCGAACAGTCTCACGGGAGGTCGGCTGAGGACCTGCCCGCCTTCTCCGACTTGGTCGGATTCTTGGAAGAGGAGGCTCGACGGGCAGAGAATTTGGGGTTGACGGTCACCCATCCTTCGGAGCCACAGAGAGCTGCCGGGAGCGCTGTGAGTAGGGGCCCTCCGACGAGGAAGGACCGCACCAACCGGCAGTCATATGGGACTGTGAGTGCATTGACCCCACATAGTGAGACCTGCCCATGTTGTAGGCAGATTGGCCATGCTGTGGCCAATTGCAATAAGTTCGGGGAACTTAGGGTTCAGGGACGGCGCCGGATGGCCAAGCAGCGGAGCTGGTGTTTCCTGTGCCTCGGGCCACACATGGCTAGGGACTGCACGCGCACAAAAATGTGCGGATATTGTGGTGGGGCCCACAACAATCTGTTGTGCATGAACCGGTCCGGCCAACAGCCTCCACAGGGCCGTATCCAGGGTGACACGGCATGGGGCCCTGAGAATTCGTTTGCGACTCGGAGCGCAACTCAGGGGCCAACGTCCCCACGTCCACAGGGCCGTACCCAGGGTGATACGGCATGGGGCCCTGAGAATTCGTTTGCGACTCGGAGCGCAACTCAGGGGCCAACGTCCCCACGTGCACAGGGCAGTACTAGGGTGCAGGGCCGCACTCAGGGTCATCACATGGGGGGCCCTGAGTTTTCGGTTGCGACTCAGCATCCGACTCAGCGGGCAATGGGGCCACAAGCACGCGGCCACCCAGGGGTGCAGGGCCGCACTCAGGGTCATCACATGGGGGGCCCTGAGTTCTCGGTTGTGACTCAGCATCCGACTCAGCGGCACATTGGGTGTGTTGAGCAGGCCGTAACGGGCGGGTGGCATGGGACACCTTCGAGCTATGCGGGTGCGGTTCGGACGCCGCCTCAGTTGTCGCCCCGCTCGTCGCCTCGTCCTCGTCGGTCGCATGTGATGTCCCCCCCGCTCATGGAGCGGCCACGGTTGAATTCACGCCCACCCCCCTTTACGGGGAATCGTAGGTTGGGAATGGAGCCGGCGCGCGGGCCATTTGTACAATGGGACCCTCTGGCGTATAGCTGCATACCTGATCGGTTACAGGCACAGTGGGGCCCCGGGGGTCCTCGCTAGGAATTTGCGGCCCAACCATTTGTTGCCCCCCAACCGGGGACGGTGGTGTTACCGATCGCCTCTGTGCTTGTTTGGGATTTGGCGGGCAACCCAACATACGTTCGCGCCCTATTAGATTCTGGAGCTCAGGGCTGCATTGTATCGAATGATTTAGCAAAATGGTTGGGCCTCAAGATAAATAATGTATCGCTGCCGAGGAAATTGGTCCCTGCTGGGGATTACAGGGCAACCCTTCACGGGTTTTGTGATGCCTCTGAACGAGGGTTTGCGGCAGCGGTCTATTTGCGAACCGTCACCTCCACCGGGGAGGTCGACGTGCGTTTGGTTTTGGCAAAAAGCAAGGTAGCGCCTATTCGGACAAGGATGACGATTCCAAAACTGGAACTGTCCGGGGCTGCTCTTTTGACCAAACTTTTGAATCACACTCTAACAGTGTTGCGTGGGTCAGTGGTTTTGGAGGATACGGTGTACGCGTGGACGGACAGCCAGATTGTTTTGTGCTGGCTGAAGGCTTCGGTCCATAACTTAGAGGTTTTTGTTGCGAACCGTGTCTCCCAGATTATGTCGTCTGAGGTCCCACTGACCTGGAGACATGTACCAGGAGAATTGAACCCGTCTGATTGTGCATCCAGGGGATGTCGGGCTCCTGAACTCGTTAGACACCATTTGTGGTGGGGACCACCCTGGCTTGCCAAGAGAGAATCGGACTGGCCCCACAGCCATGAAGTAGTATCTTCGGATCATGGCCCCAGAGCGGCCGTGCATGTTACCCAGAAGGGGCAATACAAGGCGTACCTATGTGTGTTTGTTTGTTTATCCACGAAGGCGGTACATCTCGAGCTCGTTGCTGATCTCTCGACAGAGGCTTTCATTGCTTGTTTGGATAGGTTTGTTTCTCGAAGGGGACTTCCAACTTTGATCCGCTCTGATAACAGCACTAACTACATCGGTGCGGAACGATGCTTACGAGAGATAGTCAACTTTTTGAATGTAAATAAAGTGGATATTGGAACGGCCCTCTCCCGTCGGGGTATACAGTGGACCTTCAGCCCACCGATTTGCCCCCACTGGGGTGGGATTTTTGAGGCCGTAGTTAAGTCAGCTAAGACGCACTTGGGGCGTATAGTAGGTCAGACCGCGCTGACTTTTGAGGAGCTCGCGACATTGTTTTGTAAGATCGAGGCCGTTCTCAATTCGCGACCGTTGTGTCCGCTCAGCTCGGATCCAAATGACCTGGAGGCTCTGACCCCAGGCCATTTCTTGATAGGACAGCCACTTAACGCGTTGCCCGAGCACCCCTTCGAGGGAGTGAAATTGTATCGGTTGTCAAGGTATCAGATGTTGCAGCAGTTTACTCAGAATTTCTGGAAGCGTTGGTCGCTCGAGTATCTGCATATCTTACAACAGCGCCTTAAGTGGACTGACAAACCAGCCCCCCTAGTGTTGGTGACCTCGTTCTGGTTAAGGATGCTAACCTACCGCCACTACGTTGGCGCAGGGGGCGCATTGTTAACTTGTTCCCTGACAAGGACGGGACCCCCCGGTCTGCAGAGGTTCTAGTAGGAGGCTCGGTTCTAAAACGAGCGGTAGCAACGTTGTCTCGGCTGCCCGTAGATTAAGGGACAGGTGGGTGCCTGTCCGGGCGGGTGATTGTTCGATTCCAAATCGATATTCGATCGATGGTTTCTGAACGGCCATTTTGAATTTGACGTTGCTGCCAACCTAGCAGTTTTTGACAACTGACAGACGAAAGCCCTCGCAATGTAACGCGTATTGGTAAGGGTATTGAAATTAAATCGCAGGGCATCTGGAATGTATTCGGGTTTCCCTCAGGATTGTCTATATAGCTGAGTGTGTTGTGGTTCCCCGAACCAGATAAAGTTCGCATTTACGTGGCCGATTGGTTTTTCCCACGTAACATAACCTGTGTTGGAACACTGTGCTCATCGAAGCTGGCCTGCCAGTCATACCTGGTTGGCTGAAGAACCTGTCTACCAAGAAGAGCCTAGGGTGCACCCGGGCCTTGCAGAGAGACAGGAGGTTGACGGGACCGAAGCACAGACCAGGTTAGATCGACTCCATTTACCTTAGCTCGGTGAATCGCCGACGTTCACACTTCTTGGCAACTGATCGCTACGCTACCTCGTAGCTGATGGGCCCCTGCGAGGTCATTAGGTGCTGAGAAGCCTGAACAGTATTTGTATTTGTATTTGTAATCCGATTCGGCTTGAGTCAACCATTTTGGACCCCACCACAAGGGATGTCCAACCAACTCCGGAGCGTGACACCCACGAGACGCACAGTCTGCTGGGTTCATTTCCCTTGGAACATGTCTCCAG